>JANAVB010030848.1:0-66793 GCA_029216955.1 Iris pallida
ATTATATACAAGCCATTTTAAAATTAGAACAATACTGTAAAATTATAATAAAAATTCCTTCAAAATTTCAAGAATATAAAAGTATTTTTTTGTAGTATTTAGCATATAAACTTGTACAATTTATCTGTGTATGCATATATTGTAGCATTATCTTGCTACCCAAATATTCAAGTATAAATAAATTTTATTTAAATAACTTTAAAAATACTGCAAAACTATATTACAAAATGTAAAAAATTCAAAATAGGGGGTTTTACATATATGTTTACCTACTTGTTAGAGGGGGGCTTCATAGTATAGGTAAACACTATATAAGTAATAGGATATTACCTATAGTTAGGGTAATGAGGGTATGGAGAATTCCTATGTAAGAAATACCAAATAGGGTGAATTACCTATGTAATGTCTAGGGTAGGTAAAGACTAGATATAGGTTTACCTATATACATAGGGTAATTCCATAGGGTTTACCTATATATTGAAAACTTGAAATAAGATAAAGAGTAATGAGTAGGACATTCCAAGATACCCTATGATTAGGTAAATGTCAATTTAGAGACTAAGGTAGCCTAGTGTGGGTTGGATTACCTTGCTATGACAAGACGATGGTCTAGAAACCTATGTTTGACTGATTTGACCAGGATTGACCAGTTTGACCAAAAGTTAATATTTAAGTCAAATTAACCTAGTTTGACCATGGAGGCCTAGTTTTGACCTAGAATTGACCTAGAATGCATCTTTCATCTTAGATCACTACAACAAAAACCTTTTAATGACGGCTAAAAACTGTCATTAATTAAGAACCATGACGTTTTTTTTCCAATCCAACCGTTATGAAAACGGTGTTATATATTTTTGAAAGCGTTATAATTCTTCCAAAAATGTCATTAATAGGTTGAATTTCTGCTACGTTTTATTTTCAAAGCGTTATGGATATTTATGTAAAACCGTCTTGAATAGTTAACACGGTTTAGAAGTCAGGACATTTTGAAACCGTTATGAATAGATAATCTGTATATGGTTATTGTATCACATTTATAACGCTCTATACTGCATGTTATACATTCCAAACGCTGCTCAATTCAATTCGAAAACAACCATTTTAATCCATATTCACAACAAAACATTGAAATGTATATACCATTCCATCTCCATTTTTTGTCTCAAAATAGGGTACATCAACATCTCACAGATATAGAGTACTTTAGCTAGCTACATTTCATTGTCTCAAAATAGAGTACTTTATCTACCATTATACATTCATTTCGTTATATACATCTTCTCAAAATATATAAAGTATCCAATATAGAGTTTACACTTTAAAAAATTCATATCGAAATTCCATAATGTAAACTTCTGATCTTCTGATATTCTTCCAACTAGTATGCACCTAAAAATTCATCTCAAAATCCCACAATTCAGAAAAGAAAGAGTAACTCTAAAAAATTTATATCGGAATCCCATAAATTTAGCTATGCAGAATAAAAACTATAAGCAAATAAAATTGATAATATTACCATTTCCATCATGAAGAAGACCATCCACCAACACCTCATCAATGGTTGCTCCCAGAACTTCAATAACTTTAATTTGTGTACTAATATATATATTTTTAATATATATTTGTGCACTAATATATATATATTATATATATATTATATATATATATATATATAAAACAGAGATTGTTAAGACCCGGGCCGGGGCATTACCTTCGGTACCAAGAACATTTGCCAGCATTCAGAGGAACAATCTCCTGAAACCTAAGAGATAAAACAAAGTTAAGTTTTAGCTTTAAAGCCTTTAAATGATCGAGATAGTCGAAGCTCTACAACTAGAACAAGTTTAATTACCCCAACACATATATATCAGCAGTAGGCGAGGCATGAATCCACTCCTCGACGTTCAAGTAATTTGATGGGAATTTTCCACCCACATTCCATGTTGCAACAAAGACCTTAACCATACAATATCAATACAAACTTAGAACTCAAATAATCTAAAAAAAATTAAAATAATGAACAATTTCAAGTAATAATTTGAAGTACTTGTAGTCCTGAACAATTTTATTGACATAGGATTTATGTACACTAATCAATACTTAATTTAATTTAAATCATATGAAAACCATATAAATTACTCAATTACCATAATTTAACTCATTCTTGAGGATATCATGATAATATCTAAGACTGAGCTAGAATATTTTGTCATTACTATGCGCATTTCTATTTTCAAACTTCCCATGGATATTGTAGATCTCAATGAACGAAAACGGGCAAATATTTATCATGATAAGAGCTAGAAATCAGTAAAAAGCTAGTTGATACATCTTGCCATATTAGAAATAAGGATCAAACCATGAAAATGTCTTGGTCCTGATGCTTCAATAATAAGCTGAATAATAATTAGCTACCTAAGTCAGCTAGTTTGTCTATTATCTTTTAGTCTAATAGATTGGCCGGACAAAAAAAAACATACCTTAAAGAAACAAGTTAACCTCATCATCAGGGACATCAAACGTTATACTCGTTCCATCAGCTGTAAGAGAAAGACCCTTCAGCCCTTCATTCTTTTCTTAAGGCAAGAACCTTCTCTAGATACTAAAAGCAAACCTGGAAGCAAAGAAAGCAAACACAGGATCATATGCAGGAATTGGTGAAACTATTCAATCCAGTAAGTTCAATAAATTATATATCCATATGGGGGCTCTGGTCATGATTGGCATCAAGAGGAAATTCTATAGATATGTTAGAAATATATTGCCAATAGTATGCAACATAAAACAATATTCAAAAGATGGTTGAAGTCGATGTCCATGTACATGCCTCAAAGTTATCTAATGAATCAGTCATAAACCACCCATCAAATGCAAGAGATTTGGTGTGTGCTGCACCTTTCTTCTAGCAATTTGAAAACTCAAACATATTATTGAACATGCCTGATGGGATTTTACCAGACAGAGAAAGCACCTGATTTAATTGCTCCGACATATGCACAAATGTCCATAAAGAAATTTTAGTTATTGTTTGGTGTAACATCATTTAATCATAGAGGCTATAGATTATTTGTGAAGTTAATATGTTTAATCACAAATGTTTAAACATATCATTTAATCAGCGATTATTTATTCAGGAATTGTCTGGTGTAACATATCATTTAATCATTTAATCACAAATGTCCATGAAATACTTAAGTGCCTAACCTATGAAAAAAAAATACAATAGTACATTTGCTGAAGAGTCACATTTAGGTAAATACTTGTATCAAATGCAAATAGTACATTTGCTACAAGCATCCCATTTTTCTGAACCTATATCCTTGGTTAAAATTTATCAACGGCACACTTTTTTTTCTTATTTCCCAAAAAATAAATAACAATTATATAAATAATTTTTGAAGAAACACTGGTAAAGCTTAACTTACTCTTCTATATTTTCCTAGTCCGTATGGGTTTCGGAGAGTGGTTCTTCGTATCTTTGAGCTTGAAATTTGTGTAGTCAACTATGCCAAGGTTCGCAATATCGATAACAGAAATGGTGTCGGGCCCTTCCCAAGAGCCTAATATATAAACAAGATAAAATAAGACAATAACACAATTTAACCCAACTTGTCTAACTTGTAATAATAGAATATCTCAAAGAACAACAAAATCAAAGTTCTATATTAGGACAGAGAGTTTCATGAGTCACATGTGATTTACCTTATATAAAATTGTAGACTGTATTCTTCCTTGGGTATCTTCACATAATTGGGATAGACGTCCCCAAATGTGTATACCCGCTAGTAAACATTAAAAAATAGGTTGATAGAAAATAAACATGAATATTTATACAAATATAGTTGCAAGAAACATGTACGAAAAAGATTGCATGCATACTCATGTTAATATTAAAGCAAATTTTCTTTCAAGAGGGTAATTGTTGTGATTAGTACATATCAACCAAGGAGCACAATCCAAGTTCTCCTATACTATAAAGAGTAGACAAAATGGTAAAGATGATACTGTATACGGAATTAGATTCATCTTTATGATACATTAAGCCAAATGGTGAAAAGAAATGACATACCACAAAAAAGAATTCAAGAAAGAGTTGGCTAGGTTCAAAACTTAGCCCTCTAACATTGAAGGAATTGTGCATCGCAAAAAAAACATTGAAGGAAATATAACTTTTCTTCTTCTACTTCTCAGGCCCCTTTTCTAAACACATTATGAAATATACAGTTGATACTTTATTGACTCGACTCATTCATATATTTGTACCTTCAAAAGATTCTTTTTACATGGGAACTATAAACTTTCTTTTTAAGTTTCATAAGTATCTATACATACTAGTCCAAAAAGTACCTTTTACATCAACTACTCATACTCCCAACCTACAAAGTTGATATCACTCTAAAACCAAGATACCCTTTATCATGCACAACTTTACAAATCTGATTCATATATTTGTCCAAAAATTGCCATAGATTATGTGAACTTCTTAGTAATCTATTTATCGGATGTGCTTTCATGTGCCAAAAGAAAGAAGGAATAAATGAGAATACATACTGCTATGGATACGTCAAGAAGATATTTAAAAGTGTTGTTCATGAATGCAAAAGAAAAAAAAAGCTCTCATTCATCATCAAGATTGAATTTTAAAAATGTGGATAAAACAAGCAAATAATCCAGTGTTATGTTACTCTTATCCAAGGAGATGATATATCATGTACATATATCATGTACAAGTACGGACAAATTTAGCAAATAGCAAGGTACCAAAAACGTAGTTAAGGGAAAATCTAAATAATCTAGTTTGTACCAAAAGTAGTTAAGGGCTAATCTGAATTATCTGTAGAAAACCAGATACAGTTTGAAAAGAAACACTAACTTCAGAGAAGGTAACCCGGTGCAAGGAAAAAAACTGATAGGAAGCATTGGAGGAAGCATTAAACAATCAAGGAAGAAAAATTATTTACCTCTTTGAACTTCTTGGTTATCAGATCCAAGGCTAGATGAGACAGAAAACCACCAGCAACAGAGAGAAATTGCACAATACGTGTAGCAACAGCTCTGGGGCGCTTTCCCCAGTAAGCTGAGATAATATCAGGATCATACACAAAAGGTAATGCCTCGCCTCTCTCCACTACTAGTACCTACTAAGCAAAACGAGCAACAATCATGAACATTGAGCTCCAAAGTGCGATATTAAACACGATTAGAAATTGAAGTCCAGGAAAAGTTTCTCAGGTACCATTGAAACAACAAATAATTCATATAGATGCTTTTGTCAATATACAAAAAATATTGACTACAATGAATAAAGTGACCATGTTCCTGGAAGTTCATACACATGCTTTCGCCAATAACTTCTTGATTAAATATGAGGATGCTAATGATTCAATAACTAAAATCTTTCAGGGCCTTACTTGATGATTTCGAAAGTTCTATAAATCAAAAATGATGCTAACGATTCTTCAGAAGTCCCAATCTATTCAGATTAAAAAAATGTTTGTGGACATAAGTAGAAAATCTCTCATTTTATGGTCTTTTGTACCGTGTAAGAAGATAAGTTCTTGATCAGGGCATCATAGATACATAGGTTTCCCAATGACCACCTAAACTCCCAGTTAGATAGTATATTATAGAACAATAAGATTCCTGCAGTTGCTAAGAGAGCTCATTGGCTCTTTCATGTCCTTTCGTGTTTCCATGCCATACTTGTTCAATCCCTTTTTGATGCCTAAGAAACAAATAGTTATACTTGGCCCATTCATCAGCAAACTCAATTATCTTACACATACTGCTCTGAAAAGGAAACACAAGTATCTGATTTCCAAAGATCTTCTCCAAATACATAAAAGCATTATTGACGGTTCACCAAAATGTACAAGAAATTCATCACAGACTTCTTTCGGATTTAGGAATTTGGTGGAGACGTCTAATCTGTTAGAAGTAAAGTTCAAAGAATATGTAAAATAAAGCACGTCTTTTTGAACCAAGGACAACTGAGATACAGTGTACGATGCTTCAAAAGCAAATGATTAAGACGAGCAAACCTATTCTTGATGGAAGTAACATCAACTAAAATCCCTATTCCAACTATGCTTCTTTGAAACCACAGAAGATGACACGAACACCATTCATATGAGAAGCAATTTCCCAATACTCCTAAATGTTCATGGGAAAATAAACAAAACCAAGTAAACCACATATATTTTTAAGTGTTTTAGTAATAAAAAGAACAAAAATAATACAGTGATGTATTGTAATCAACAAAAAGGGAAATGACTTCTAAACTCGCCGTGACTTTTGTGATGTACACCACAACTGGCCCACCTGTCAGGAAAAGAACAAGTCGTGCACAGACACCGCGCTTTCAAAGAGTATCCTGCTAACCAAAATTTTTCCAAGAAAGCCTGGATTTTTTTCCCCCAAAAATTATGTTGTTCAAAGATCAATTAGAGTCTGATAAAATGAAAGGCAAGAACAAGAATATGATAGTCCCTAAAATCTCAAAAAAAAACTATATGATCACAAGTTAAAAAAAATTGGATTCCTAAATATAAAAATCCAAATGGGTTTCAAGAACCTCATGAAATTTTTATAGGGAGCTGACAAAATGGACCAAAAAACATAAAACCTTAATGGAAAAGAAATGATTTTTATACCTAGATTCCTTGGTAGGGATGTAATTCCAATATCTCCTGTCTTCGATCTCGGTGATCGCTAACCCCTTTGAGAAAATCGCCATGCAGATCCCACCCCTGCTCTTCTCCATCCAGAACTCCTACAAACCAAACAAAAACAACTAAATCAATCAGAAATCCCCAAAAAGATTTTTTTTTGGGGGGGGGGGGGGACTGAAAGACTATCAATAACGGAGAGGGGGAAGGCGGGGGAGGGACGGAGAGGGGGAAGGCGAGGGGGGCAATGCGGGTTCCGGGTCCTAGAGGGGGACGGATCCGTGGCGGAGGGAGAGACGGAGGTGGAGGCGGAGGGAGGTGAGGCGGTCGAGGGCGACGGAGATGAAGTTGGCGGCGTCGAGGAGGGAGGCAGAGAATGAGTCGAGATGGGAGGAGAGGTCGGCGATGGCGGGGGAGAGGAGGGAGGCAGAGAGGAGGTGATCCAGGAAAGTTAGGGCTTCTTCGATGGGCTTGGGGGAGTAGCTGTGGAGCTTTTTGTTTTAGAATTTTTCTTAAGTGCGGGAGAAGTAGGGAGGAGTGGAGGTTTTGACTTAAATTTTGGTACTTTTTTTCATGACGTTCGTATGACTGAAAGACTATCAATAACATTTATATTGGACACCGTCATAGAATGGAGTCTTGCTGAACTTTGATGACGCTTCTTTATCAGCTGTCATGAAATTTACTTATCAAGCGTCATTAATAGGTCTTTTTGTTGTAGTAGATATCCATGTTTAACACACCAGAACACAAATTAACATGTATATCTCATATATAGGTCTTTATGACTCTATTTTGGGTCTCGATTCACATTTACTGCTCAGGATCGCAGGCGAGTATGTTCTCTGAATGTTTCCATTATTTGATTACTACTATAATTCAAGTATTTAGAAATGTTAGTTATGATTCTTGACATGATGGTACACAGATTGATATTGATATTGGATCTTCAGTCATGAAATGTTACCTTGACTCATCGCAATGGTATCGGATACTGTTCCTCGTTGGTATTGGATAACATAGGATAATATTGGTTAACATTGGATACATTGGCTAGTAGCGTGTTATGGTTGGATCTATCGTATTAGTCGGAGCGGGAAAATACTAGTTAGGTAGCTGATCAAGAACTATCGACAAGTAGAGTAAATTGTCGGCTACCAGCTAATCATGCACTTCACATATGGTTGAGCTAGCTTTCCTTAGTGTAAATCATTGGATCTCCTAAGCCGATCACATATCTAATTGGTATTTCAAAACAAATTGTATATTGTAGTTTCATATTCAGTTCACTAGTTATGTTGCTCTATCCCTGATATTATAGTTTCTCTTTCATTTCTTGCTCCAATGTTTACATTTTATTGGTCATATTGCTTGTCTCCTTTTAGTATTTTATTGCATCAGTTATATTTCCTCATCGTATATAGCATTTTCTTTATCATTGCCTTAATAGTTTTTGTCAATTAATTGGAACTATTATTAATGTTTGTACTTCGCTCCAATCCTGACTGGATAATATTTTTCAGAAGATTTAGAGGACTGATGACCATGCCAGAAGATTTCCATTGGAGTCGGTGCTCGCTGAAGGTGCATCTCTAGTAGTATTTTAGCCAGTAGCTAGGTTTGCTGGATTTGTCTCCAGTTTGATATATTTGGGGATGTTATATTTATTCAGAATATGTATTATTTTGACTTAGACTTCTAGACTTATTGTGTTGTGACTTCTATTACAATTCAATTTTTATCTTCATTATCTTTATCTATATCGTGCTTTGTCTTCCTTAGACATGTGATTGTGTTTATATTCCAGATGTCATATTATTTCTCCGTACGGAGATGACATGTTATATTCCATATATGTTAGATGTTAGATATTACAGTCGACCTATACAACGTTCTACTGTCTACACTGCGACGTAGACTGAACGTACCCATGTGTTCGTTTCCCTAAACCGGATGCTGGTCGTGACAGGGTCTATTTGGTTTGCAACTGAAATGCTGCAAGTGGCTTACCTTATGGGGTTTGGTTGAAACTGACGGGCGAAAGCGTAGGTTGCAGAGTGTGGATGGAGTGTGCAAGTAAACTGTGAGTGTCCCATCCCTGACACCAAATAGTCCTATTCCCCCTCCAAATTCATTTTCTCCAACACTCCTACTCTAGTGGAAACACCTCTTCGCTGCGCACTTTCAAGTATTCTTCATCCATACTAGTCTTTGGAAATCTTTGGTCACCGCGATCGCCAAGGTCAGGCTGTTCTTCCCTTTCGACAATGATTTTTTTGGTTTTTTTTCAAAATTTTAGGTTGAATTTATCTGGTTTTCTTCCTCTTTTGTTACTTTTAAATGGTGTTTTTGTGTCAGGAATCTAGATCTGTTATGGATGGATGTATATATGTGATTCTATGACATGTTGCCCTTTTTAGAATTTTTTTTTTCCTTTATAATAACATCCTCTGCTGAGAATGTTCAAAATTTTCTCTATTTTTTGTGTAATTTACCTCTGTTGTTTAATTTTCCTCGGATGTGTTCTCTTTTGTGTGTCGATAATAGATCTGTGACTTACATATGTTTCAGCTAATTTTTTTTTGGGAAGATCCTATTCACTTCCATGTCTTATCCTTGTAGAAGATCCTTTTTTGGGAAATTTTTTTTGTCATTTATTTGGGGAAGATCCTTTTTTTATGTGTAGATATACTAGACTTGTTAGTTACAAATGTCATTTTTTTAGCCATTCAAATTCATTGCCTCGATTGAAATACACAGTGATCTTCAAATTTGTAGTGGCACAACCTGATCTTTCAGTCCTTATCAGATGTATGGTGGAGTTGTATACTGAAATTGAGAGAGAACTTATCAGTAGCTACTAGCTAGTTACTGAAACTTTTAACTAATTATGAGACTTCTTCAACTATTTTTATCTTGGCCATAATTTATGATTACATGAATCTTTTAAATCTGACAGTGCTATGGTTTTATTTCATCTTCATAAATTTGCTCAATTTACGATCCTTTATTTTTGGTTTTTTGGTACACTGCAGTTCTTTATGGTACACTATAATTTTTTTACATGTGTTTGAGTATCAGTTTTTTGGTACACTACAGACTATTTCCAATAGGCAGTTGTACACTACAAACGCTAAGTCCATACTGCTGTCTATATATGTATGCTGCTTATCAGTTTGTTTCGTTTTAGTTTCTTCATATTTTGTGATTGTTTTTGAATTATGGTTCCTGTACGTTCTTGAAAGATCCATTTCTGTATGGGATATGATGAATATCCGATTTTTTGGTACATTGCAGTTTTTGGTACATTCTTCAGTTTTTTTTGGTACATTGCAGTTTGTTCAGTTGCTACATGATTGGGATTGAAATCTCTGTTGCAGTTTTTTGGTACATTGCAGTATGTTAAAAATATGGGGGTAAGCATACCTTGATTTACCACATCTTCGACCACCATCCACTTTCAACAATCATTCAAATATTGAACGTCAACATTTTAGTTGCCACCTACACTTTCAAGTGATACCCAAACACAATATATTGAAACTCCTCACTTGCGGGGGACAAAATCTTACGTATCCCAACACATTTTGGAAAGTGAAATGCATTACAAGTGTCCTGTATTACATAATGTGAAAAGTGACACTTTCGCACTTTCGGTGACCTCCCACGATCCAAACGGGCCCTAAGCCTTCTACTTTAAACCTTCTAAATTATTCAATTGTTGCTCAATCATCAGAGCAGTGTCCTACGACCAAGCACCTTACGATCATTACACCTTTGTTCAGGACACCAAAGGGGTAAGGTGAGCATTATTTGATTTTGAACCAGAAATCGAACATAATCGAACCAGATCGAACCGAACCGAATAAGAGATTCGGTTCAGTTCTAAAAAAATACGATTTGGTTTCGGTTTTCAAAATACTAAATTTTTTTATACGGTTTCAATTTGGATTTCAGTTTCGGTCCAAAATCGAACAAGACTTGTGCAATTATGTAAATATCCTCAATTAAATGCATATTTTCTGATAAAAATGGGTATATTTTGAAAACAACAATTATATTTATATGTTTTGTAGTCAAACTTTGATAATTTAACAACTATTCCAATTTGGACACAACTTTAAAATACAACATATGTGTGTATAAAAAATAATATAATTTTTACTATAATTTAGCCACGATCATAATCTTGGACATGACCCATTAAACAATAAAAATATTCCAACCGAACAAATCGAATAAACCGAATTGATTATTCGGTTCGGTATCGATTTTGGCTAATTTTGTTTCGGTTTCGATTTGATTTTTGTAAAATTTTAATTTATTCGATTTTGACAATTTTAATTTGGTTAAAACTGAATAAACCGAACTTTCACTCCTACATAGGAGTCCAAGCCCGAAAGAGCTTCACTCCAACCCAAGGGTCCACAACCGAGCCCATTATCCCATCTAGCTCCAGCCCAAGAAACGTCACTCAAAATCTCTGGTAACGGGGATTTTCTTCTCTTCTAGCCACCCAATCCTCTTGAAGAAAACGCATGCTTTTATGTTTTCTATGTTTAAATAAGCATTCTATGTTTAAATAATCACTCGCGCCTCTCGTGCTTAAGTTCTTTTTTCCAGTATAAACTGAATAATCAAGGAGACGCGTGCTAACATTTACACAGTAAAACAAAAAAAAAGTTTGCTGATCACTCAAGTTATGGCAGAAGAAGGCGACGACCAAACCGAGTTCCTCAGAGCAATGCAGCTCGTCGCGGCTGTCGCCATCCAGCCGGCACTGAAGGCGGTGCTCGAGCTCGGCGTGCTCGATATCCTCACGAGAGAGGCCGCAGGGCTGTCGGCGGCCGAGATCGCATCGAGGCTCCCTGCGACCAACCCGCAGGCCGCGGTCGTGCTCGACCGGATGCTCGGATACCTGGCCAGCCAGTCCGTGCTCACGTGCACGGTCGTTGCGTGCGGCGACGATGGCAACGGCAACACCGAAAGGCGCTACGCGCTCGCGCCGATGTGCAAGTTCCTTACCGAGAACCGGGACGGGGTTTCGCTTGCTCCATTGCTTCTGATGTACCAGGAGAGGCGCCATCGTGATCCTTGTTAGCAATCACCCGAATAAAACGCGTATTATACGCGAATTTTTTTCGTATCTTACATAAACGTATAATACTTACGTACTTTTGAAAAATTCGGATTTGTACGCGAATTTTAAGCATGTGGCGTTTTAAACGTGTACCGTACGAATTTTTAAAAAAATTGGCCAAAAAAATGTGGCCAAGAAACCCAATAGTCTTGACTTTCTCGACTCTTGATGCTATTAGATATTAAGACCGGCACAATTCTAAAAAAATTATCAAAAAAAAAGAAGAAAAAGTCTCACAGTAACCAAAAAAAGAAACCCAAGAGTCTTTGCACATGTTGCTTGCAACAATCAAAGAAAAATCTTTCGATTTTCCATCATCTATCCTCTTCTTATTCTCACACCGAACCCTTGTTTATGAACGAGTAGAGGTGGATGGGCCCTATATATATGCCGAATTTTTAGTGCCAAATTGGTTCATATGAAACATACTAAACACGAATTAAATCTGATCCGAATGCTTTTCGTTAGACGAATTTTTAACCGAATTTTTGACCGTATTTTACTTATATTGTGCCGATTTATACTCGTACTTTTGCCGTTTCGAATTTTTTCCGTTTGCCGAATTGCTAACAAGGATCGTGATTGCTGGTAAGAAAACTTTGTCATGATTTAGTTTTATTTTGGTCACTGTTGCAGAAACACTGATATGTATGACACGACACAATTTTGATGTCCTAATATATTTTGGAGTGTCCAAACTGTGTATTGTGTCTGATACACGATCAAAATTTGAAGGGTATCTTCATTCTATCCTAGTTCTTGTGTACTTTGACAGTTTGATCTCCTATGAGTAGTGCAACATTTGTTATATTATTTACACTAGTATAGTGTAAGTACTTTTCACGTATTTTAATTAGAATATCATAAGATTAGTTGTCGTCTTTTTGTTTTGTCAGGTAATTATTCATGTGTGTGTGTTTTATTTTACAATATCAAGAAATTCAAAATACAAATTTTGTTCTTTTTTTTAATTTTCTATTGAGAATAATAATCTTTGAAAAAGGATAGAAATTTTTTTACCATTAGAACATAAAAAGTTGTATAAAAAATGAATTTATATGCAAACTTTATTATTTTGACTCTTAAACATAAATGACATGCAAGTTGACATAATAATATCATGTTTATAAAATACTCGAGGGTATTTTAAAAATACAAAAGTTATACCACCAACTTTTCCTATTATTTTGTAGAATAGACTATTTTTAGCTTCATTTTATCGTAAGTAGTGACAATTAATGTGACAAAAGTAGTACTTTCTTTTGTCATTTTCCATGGAAGTTTCTATCGTGGATTTTTTTTAAAATTCTTCTAATAATAATTTCTATGTCAATTTCTATCATATTTAAAAGCTGACATAGGATGAAGAATTTGTAAGAAAGTTTTTATAGGTAGAAACTGTTGTTGTTTTGTCTTAGGAGACTATAAAGATAGTCCTACATTGCTCACACCAAATGGTGAATATCTCTATATAAAGTTTTATTTGTGTTTAAATGAGCACATGAGGTATGGTAAAGCTCATGGGTGCCATGTGGGAGTGTTTTTCTAGTGGAAAGAAGGATAACTCTACAAAGAAGTATTATGCTTTTTGTCGTGCTCATGGGATTATTCCTTATGGAGCTAAGCCCCGAACTCGGACTCGGGGTCAAGGGTGCACTTTGCAGGTCACCATCGGCATGCATCGGCGCATGTTGTTGTTGCGCTCGTGCGTTTGTCTTATGCGCGAGTCGCATGGGTGAGTCTCATGGGCTGGTGCAGGCGAGGGCGCAGACTGATTGGAAGATTCAGATGGTTATGAAAAGATTGAGTCAATATTAGAGATCCGATTTTTGAGGGATTTGAATTTGATTCAGTTAAATCTTTCATGATTCGTTCCTATCTTTTCGCAGTCAGTGTACGGCCAGGATTAGAGGTAGGGTTTCACCCCAAATCTATAATACTCTCTTCGTGTCTTCTTTGACGACTTACTCAGAAAAAAGAGATGAAGAGAGTTCAGGGGTCGCTGCCATTGGAGTCCAAGGAGTTCTGCGAGTTCAGTCAGGAGGTGACAACGAGTGTTCCAGAAGTTCTCGTTCGAACTTGCTGGTTCCTAGGAGCATATCGCAATAGGGCAAATTTTGCTTTGAGCAACGTGATCTTCATCACCCCCGCAGAGTTACATCTTCGTCTTCCTACGTCTTCAAGATAGATGCTACATGATCTTTAGAGAAGCAAATTTGTTTGCTCTGAATTCTCTGAAGTTCCTCATATACACTGTGTGTGAGCAAGTTCGTTCACAGAATCACTATGTTTACTTACGTTCTTCCATCTAAGATATGTTTTGGGAATTAAAATCTCAAAGCAAGATCCGAATACAATGGAGAACAACTGTGCAAACCTATTCGACACAAGTTTTAACAAACTTGAGAAGTTTGACGGGGAGCATTATAATGTCTGAAAGAGAAATGTCAGCCTTAATCTTCAACTCGTGAGTGTTGACTACGTGTTGACAGATTCTGAGCCTTTAATTCCAGAAGATGAAAATACTCAAAGGGTCGCTGAAGCCACTGCTTTGCATTCGAAGTGGAAGAGAGATAACAATCTTTGCAAGTTGCTTATCTTAAACTCTATGGAGGACTCTCTGGCGGAGTCTTACAACAAGACTGTACACAATGTAAAGAACGTCTGGAAGTCTGTAGATAATCTCTACAAGGTAGATAAAAACAGAAACAAGATCCACGTGACCGAGGAGGTCGAAAGGATGCGATTTGAGGATGATAAGACCATGTCGCCTGCTACGTCCTATTGACGCAGATACATCCTACAATATCCTCTTGGGGCGTCCATGGATACATGACTATATGATCGTGCCATCCATGGATCTGTTTTCGGATATTCATTGTAAAACTATACTCCTAAAGCATAGTAAAACTCTGTGATGTGATGTGATGTGATATGATGTGATATAGTACGCGATAGTGTTGTGATGAGGATTGATCTTTTACTTTGGAAATTATTGAGGTCTAGACAGTTGAATACCGCCATTAGTGACGATGTAGGCTGGACATATCTGTCTCATATCCAGTTATCTGGGAGCGAGATGTGACATTTTGTCACCATCTTAAAATGTTGACCCCTCTCCTTTCATCTTCGAATGATGAGCTCTGATCCTTGATGCCTCTTTTATAACATTCTCCCCCTTCAACTAATGTCCCTCCTTTGGCCGTCATCTGTCCCCAACGCACACCCCCTCGATCATGCCCCTTTACTTTCTGTATACGATTGGGACCCGGTGCTTGAGCTCCTTCTTGATTGAGCCCGGTGCCGCCCTCTCCTCCTCCTTCTCTACTAACAAGAGGCGGATGACCCCCTCTATCTAGGCCCGAACGTCCTCGACATACCCCATCAGATCGCGCACCACTTGTCCCCTCTCCATTTCCTTCTCCACCGACAACGTCGAGAGGATTAGTTTTTAATTTAGTAATACTTAATTGTTATGGTTCACAGTTTGAGCTTGAATCTAGTGACTTAGCTTGACATCGTCTCTGATACTCTCCTCAAGTCTCCGATACTCTCCTCCCAGAGCAATATACTTATGGGTACAAACAAACACGGTGACATGTCCAAGGCCATTCTCTTATGGGCGAAGTAAGTCTGGGCTGTATGACTGTATTTTGTAAGGACTGAGTCTAAAAATTCAATACTCTGTCTGCAATAAAATTAAAAATAAGTGCAAACAACCATACTTTTTTAACCTTTCTAAGTTAAACTCTGCTTAGCACTAGTCTCGTGACCTTTTTCTTTCTCACACATAATTTATTGGTGAGTAGCCAAATAAATATTGTGTTCAGAAACAGTTGAACTTCTGACGGGAACAATGTTGGCTTGAATTTCAAATCACACATATCTTAAAAAAATAAAGCAAAACAATTTTCCTCGAAAATAGAAATTTGTACAGTGATTATGTTAAACTCTATTTGAAGTTTTGAAGGGCTACAATTCTGTTTCCTTTTCTCTCAAAATTGAATATTATCGTGCTGTTGTGATTTAGGATAAAACCAAATATGGATATCCTTATTCCTATTTACAACCACCTCTATCATATTTTCTCTCCATGTATATTATCAATAAGAAAGCCCCAGATGATTAGTTTTTCTCTTTCTTTTTCATTTTTACAACACGTTATACCATTGCTTGAGGAGCTCCAGACCACCGATTTAACGACGAGACTGAAAGAAACCAATACCCTCTAATCAACCTCTTGATACCGCCACCAATATATTTTATTATTTATCCTCCAATCAAGGTCAAAAACAATTTTCTTCACTGCTTGTAAATCTAGGGTTTCTAGAATGATTATGTAGTTTTGATCCGATTGTTCATTTGGATTTTTTTTTTTGCCTGATCTGTATACTTTGGATGCTTTGATACGTTATATTTGTGAATATTAGTGTCATTTCTTACATGATATAAGAAGGATTACCATAAACCTTAATTTCTTTAGTTGTGATGAATTTTCTCTATTAATTTTTGTCACATGATTCTAGAAGTACAAATTCTCTAGGCCACAAGAGTTAACGAGAAAGTAGAAAGGTATGTCAATAAAAACTCTTCATATGGTCGATGATCGGATATGCATAATTCTGCAACGTAAATTAGGACTTGTTTTAATGGAGTACTGTTGATATCTAATCCTACTGGAATCAAATTTTCTAAATATCTAAGAAGAGTAACCGGACCTTTACAAACTTGTTTGATTTGATTAATTGTTATTTGATATCATATACTTTGAACTGTTCTCTTTACACAGATGACAAAAAATATTAATTGCTCAATTGGATCTTGAGCACAACTATACGTGCCAATGCAATATCTTATATATGACGTCTCATTTAGCGTCGAGTTTTACAAATCCTTGTGACATCTTTTGCGGGAACGCTTATCAGCAATCTGATCCCTATAAACATACTTTTTATATTTTTACCAGTTGGATTGAAAATTTGTTTCAATCATATACCAGCAATCCAGATCACCACTCTCTATAATAAAAACAATTCTGTGTAGTTTTTTGCGTCAGAATAAAGATATTTTTATTTCACATGTCTTGTAGTTATTCACACTCTCCTCGATGGAGGTTTTTTTTAATCTCCTCGTTGCTTTTATAACGGTTCAAATTTATTTCCCTTTTTAGATCCAGACCCACTACTTCATTGCTTCAGTAGACCTGGAACTTTTAGGTGCTTGCTTCGCCACAACATGATTTATTATGGAATTTTTTGTTCTTTCCTACTTAGCAAATCATGATAAAATACAAGTGCTTCAAAATACAACCCAATTAGATGCTAATATTACTTTGGTAGAATTTTTGATTTACTGAATATATAATCAACTTTAACTATTTCTTTTAATACTAAAGTTACAGTATACATCTAACTATTATTTGAAGTGGCATAGAAAAAATATTATTCCTTTTTTTGTAAATACAATTTTGACCAAAAATAAATTGTTAGTTTTGGTATTGGTAGCTGTAGAAGCATGGAAAAGAATAAAGAAAGATCCATGCGGCTAAGGATCCCCATGCGGCTGAGAGAGCACATGCGGCTCAGGGATCCATGCGGCTCAAGCGTTTATGCGGCTCGAATAGTTCCATGCGGCTCAGAGAGGAGCCATGTGGCCCGCAACAGCTCTTCCCTTTGTCCTTTACTGCATTAAATGCCTTGACGGCTGACAGCTCTGACAAATGACATCTCTGACGTGCAATAATGACTTCGTCATAATGGCAGATTCCTAGGAAAACGAAGGAAATCTCTGACACAATCTCCCGAAATCCAGAAACCTTCATGCGGCCTTGACACGTGGACAGTCGCATGCGGCTCAGACAGAGGCCACCCCTTGTGGCTCAAGCAGAGGCTACCCCATGCGGCTCACGAGGACTATCTCCATGCAGCTCACGAAGAAAGCACCCATCATGCGGTCACCTACGCTCATGCGGCTCAGATCATCACCATGCGGTTCAAATGTTCAGGGGCCACTCCCAAGCAGCTTTGACACGTGGCTAGCCTTATGCGGCTCAATGGGGAGCAGTCCTCATGCGGCTCAGATTTTCTAAGTGGATCGCGGTTAAGACACGTGGCATGATAATGGGACACGTGGCATCAAATCGACCGAAATCCATCAACAAATCCCAATAAAATATTGGGATCGAATCAGATCATTTGCAATCAAGCAAATCAATGACACGTGGCGGAAAACCCGAGATTGGCGTAACAAATCATGAGGATTTATGTCAACCATCCTTAATTACACACAAAGATTTGATGCAATCACATTAATTGTCCAGATCTATTATATTCAAGGTGAGCGGCCCAGATTCATTGATCCTTAGCCGCCGACTTTTGAGAATGGGCAATCATTGCAAACCCTAATGATGCCCCACTCTTATAAATAGCAGGGTGCCATTCCCTTGCAGAAGAGGAGAGAGAAGACGGAGATAGAGAGTCAGAGAGAGAATATACAGAGATCGAAAGGAGAGCAATTCTTCACCAACGCCAAGTAGTTCTTCTACAGAGCCAAGGCTGCATCCGATCGTCCAAGGAGTAAGGCAGAGCTACCGTCGCTTTCCCAAGTCTCTATCGTCACCCCCCAGAATCTAAAATAAACAATTGTACTTAGATTGCTGTACTTAGGCTTTCTTTGTACAAGCGAGTTTATATTGTGAAATAAAAGTCCAGTCCTCTGATAATTGTTCTGTCCTTTTATATTTCATGGCAAACACGATGGCGACTCTGCTGGGGACAAACTTCTCCACGGCTGAGGAGTTGATGACGCAATCAGATGTAGCCAAACTTGGCTCCACGCAATAGAAGATGGTCGCCCGCTTCGACCAACAGGCGTTTGAAGAAATGCTCTCCGACGGGAGCGCTTGTCCGGTCCAGAAGCAAACCCGCACAAAGAAGGCTTACAGGGAGTGGAGGCCAAAATCATTTGCTCCTCCCCAAGCCCTGGACGGAGTACTCTCTGCTACCCAAGACGGCGAAGACGAATCTCATGCGGCCCCACTTCAAGCCATAGAAGACTCTGCTGTCCCCAAGTCCGGCAGAGGAAAGCACTACGATGCTGGACTTGCAGGGACAAAGTGTGATTCTGTGTGCACCAAGAAGAAGCCAACCACCCATGCGGCCAAGATTTCCTGCCGCATGCATGATGCTCATGCGGCTGAAACTGCCAGCCGCATGAAGAATGTCTTTGCGGCCAGAACTTCCAGCCGCATGGAGAAACCTCATGCGGCCGAGACTTCCAGCCGCACGAAGAAAGCCTATGCGGCCACAACTGCCAGCCGCATGAAGACTGTTGACTCCAGCCGCATACTGCCTGCTCCACGCAGCTCAAGCTCGGTCTTCGATCGCCTCTCCTATGGTCCTGATCTCTCATGTGCCCAAGAGAATATATCTGACTCTCTGCAGCATCACTCTGACTCTTCCTACTATACGCCTTCGGGCACTCAAGTGAAGAAGTCATGGGCAGCGCGAGCTCGGCGAGCTCAGTCGGCTGTCCCAACCTCTGACCATCCGAGCGCTCCACATACTGTTATGCGGGCCTCTGATGGAAAGTTGTACAGAACCACTCGAGTCCAGCCCCCGGCGGCAAACGGACAGAGTGGTTCCCAAAAGTCTCCCAAAACCCAGGGAGCAAACATAGTCGTTCCAGACCCATCTGACTTGTGCGAGGTTATCCTCCACAAACGCAAGGAAAGAGAAGAGGTCCCGGTATGCAAAGAGTCCTCCCACGGACATCACTGCATCCAAATCATTGTCAACTGATGTTGCAACAATGCGACAGCAAGAGAAGACCGGTAATCTGTTTTCCAAAGACTGTAACGATCAAGCTCAGAGGACGAAGTGCCTCCCGTCGTCTCTTGCAACTCTACTCAGAAAATCCCCGCTCATGGGAGGGAGAAGAAGATAAATGCTTCCAGTCCGAAGATTTCAACCACTGCGGCTAAGAAACGATCGTCTAAACGGTTGTCCACCACCGGAGTATTCCAATGTACCCTTTCGAAGACGAAATCTGCTTCAGCAGGAGATTCATCATCCGCAACGCTGGGGGTCACTAAAACAGGGGGTAGCACCCCTCAGAACATCCACGATAATCCGATGTTCCAAAGAGACGAGCCCGAAGAAACAACTCTCCTGTCAGATACAGCAAATGCCGACGTCCCCGAGGACGTCCACAACTCTCAAGATGAAGCAAGCTCTGAAGTTGGGGGTACTATTCTTTCTGAGTTCGAACCAGAGGAGAACATTCCTACGTATCTCGATGACTTCTCGGTACAGGGGTACGACTCGGAGGGCACGTCCTCCACCGTTCCTTCTGTCTTCCCTCATATAAAGACGGTATTCATGACGGACAGCAACCAAGGTGGTTCCAGTGATCGCCAACGCATCGACACTCTAGAGGCCATATTGCATGCCTTGGTCAAATCTGTAGATGAGATCAAAGCGGCTCTTCCAACTCTGCAAGGAGGGACGCCTGGCCAAACAAGCGCGGGTACCGCGGTCAATGCGGACTCAAACTCAGCGGCACCAAACCCGGGCAATAATCCTCCTGAGATGTCGGCTCCCACCGCGGTGGATGAGGCCAGGGAGGCAAGAAGAGAGGTCCAGAAGCTTCGAGCCATGTTTCACGCTCGAGAAAACTCTCAAGACCTCAGAATACGACAACCATACCCTACTGCATGGAGGGATATCCCCTTTCCGCCAAGATATAAGTCGTTCAACATTAATCCTTATGATGGCAAGACCTCCGCAAGTCGGTACATCACTTACTTCGTGATCACCACCGACCATCTGCCCCATGACGATGCCATTATCATATGATTATTTATTGGGGCGTTGGAAGGAGTCGCCTTCGACTGGTATCGCAACCTGCCAGACAACTGCATCCACTCCTTCGCCGGCTTCAAGTGCATGTTCTTGGAGAGATTCTACGAAGTAGGACAGGACATCACAATGTCCACCCTCATAGACGTCGTCCAAGGAGAGAAAGAGCTGACAAGGAACTATATTGAGCGGTTTCGCCAGACCGTAATGAAGCTACCATCTGGTAACCCGGATTCCTCCTTGATTGAAATTTGCCAAAAGAGATTGCTCCCAACAATCAGTCTCTGGATGGACGAAAGTCAATTTAAGGACTGGAAGAACGGTTGAAGAAGGCTCGCCAACTGGGATTGTACATCTCGGAGGGAGAGAACAAGGGCAAGCGTCCTAATACCAACAACGACAATAGGGGTAGCCCCTCCAACAATCGGGACAACAGGGGTAAGCAGGCTATGGTGTCCGACACAGCCCAGAAACATGAGTCAAAATCGGCAGACAAATAATGGCCGCAAATCACTTACTCCTTCGAAGATGTTCACATCAAGCCCATCTTGGACATGCTCATACAAGGAGACAGAATTCAGCTCCCTCCACCAAAACGGGAACCTCGGTCGACAGATATGGAGAACCCAAAGTACTGCCATGACCACCGCTACGTCCACTATGCTACACACGACTGCTACCAACTGAAGTGATACATCCAACATCTCATCGATTTGAACGCTCTGGCCATCGATTTCGAGGAAGTAACCGTGGCGGCCAACATGGTGTCCGTATAATTTGGCAGCTTTCCTCCAACAGAGACTCAAGACGGTGTGATATCCATCCCTCTGGCGACAATGGAGATTGCTAATCTTCTCCCTCCACGGGATCAGGTTGCCGGTCTAGTGCCCCTCACCACATCACGGGGGAAGGTTATGTGGGTCCATCCGAACCTAGTACTTGAGGTGACTCAGCCCACACCACCTTCCATCCGCAAGAAGAAGAGTGAAGAAGTCAGATCCTGCCGTACTATCTCAGCAGATGTCGAAGAAGTCACGTCTGTCGTTATCCGATCTGGGACACAATCCCAATCCGTGACTGAGAACTCAGCTGAAGATCATCAGCCAGCTACGGCTGACGCCCCAGGACCTTCTCAGCCTCTGACGACCGACAAGCCTAGGACGAAGGAGACTCGCTTTGACAAATCCCTCCGAAAAGAGACACCTCAAGGGCTGGAGAGGCCCTACAACTTCGACATCTTGGCACAGTTGGCCAATACACTGGCCAAATTGTCATTATACGAGCTCCTGAGGCTCTCAAAGGATGTTCGCACGGCTTTGAGCGATGCACTCCAAAATGTCGATGCATATCTGGCTCAGGTCAACCTCACGGGAGAGAGCCCGCCTGCAAATCTCCAAGACAGCGCTTGCACAGGAGTAATGCCCAATATTGTCTTCACTCCACAAGACATGCTCATCAAAACCAATTTTCATGATCGTCCGTTATACTACACCGGATACATCGGGGATGTAAAGGTGGACCGGATGCACATTGATCCTGGTTCTTCCATAAGCATCATCCCGAAGGGTCTGCTACATCATCTCCGCGTTCCTATGCATCGCCTGACGCCAACAAGCACTGCCATCAGCGGTTTCAATTCGGACAGGAGCTACCTGATCGAAAAGATTCGCTTAAGGTGCCAAATTGGCGATCTCCAGTCGGAAGTGACCTGTTACTTCATAGATGCGGACACTTCTTACAACATCCTCTTGGGGCACCCTTGGATACACGATTATATGATCGTGCCTTCCACGCTGCACCAGTGCTTCAAGTATGTCGACAAACACGGGTTTGTGAGGACAGAATTTGCCGACATCGATCCTTTCAAAGGGGTCGAATCCTACTACTCGGATTCCTGCCTATACGAGAAGTCGAAGAGGCACCTGGATGAATATGTATATGCTCGAACTGAGACGGCCTCGGGATCAGAAGAACCTCTGACGATTAACCTTCAACCTCGTAAACCTGGCAAATCTGCACCCCTTACGGCCGCTCCGCGTAAGGATGCGATCAGCCTCTCAGCACAAGAAGGGCAAATGATAATCCGACTGCCAAGGTCCGACCAAGCGCTGAGACCCACAACGGAGCCACTGACAATTAGGCTACCGAGAGTTAGCTAGCCACAAGTAGAGAAATTCAATCCCTCTGACAAGCCAATGACGATACGTCTTTCCAAGAAGAATCGTCACCCTGATGCAAAGGCTGGAGCTTCTAGCGAACCAACTACTCCCCGTCCAGCATCGTACACCAAACTGGGGGTCGCTAGTTTGCCAACAACTCCATGATCGGCTCCACCAACAGAATCCCTGATGATCAAGCTGCCCAGGTCGTCCTCTCAGTCTTCATTTATACAAGAGACGACCAAAGAAGAACCAGATTGGCCAAGTATATGGCTGTCCATACTGATGTTCCCTCCGCAGATGATGTAATCCTGCTAGAAAAGATACCTTACTTCATCAATAAATGGCTATCTTTGAACTACCTCGAGCTTAATAAGCTTTGTACAATGTATGCTATGAAACACGGTATAGGCACTCACCTACACACACAGGTGACAAATGTTTACACCGCAAACCAGCTTACTCCAGTGGAAGACGCTTACCGCATAATCGAGGGAGGGGACCATCCAATCATCTTCAGCCGGAAGGACGACCCACAGCCCTTCACTATAGAGAAGGTCGATCTCGAATCAGATGCCGGGAGATTGCCTTTGTATCTTTATAGCCCCCAATCCAAATACCTCATGCAAAAATAGGAATATGATCTGGAGGCTACGCCAGGCTTAAACTACGACACTGGTCGACGATTACCTTTAAATCCACCAGTCCCAGCTGGCAAACCACGGGACTACTACAGCAAGACCCGATGTGGACTAGGGTATGTTATGCCCGCAACGACTCCTGAAAGTTCAGATGAGGAATGCGACTGGCATTCGCATTCAATCGGGTCACCAACTTCTGATTGGGATACCAGCATCGGAGACGTATTCAGACAAGTTCTGTCAGTCAATATGACATTCGCCGACGCTTACGAAGAAGATAAAGACATCCCTGAAATCCTCGAATTAGAGCCGTGGGCCCAACAGCTGGATGCACAATGGAAAAAGCGGTTCGAACAGAGAGAACCTCCTACCGAAGATGAGGTTATACAGGTCAACCTCGGCAGCGAATCTTCTCCAAAATCAATCTTCGTCAGTAAAAGCCTAACAGACGAAGAGTGAGAATCGCTACTGGAACTTGTCAAAGAATATATTGATGTGTTCTCTTGGAGCTACGAAGACATGCCAGGACTAAACCCCGAAGTTGTCCTTCACAAGCTCAACATTCGGCCAGATGCAAAGCCGATCAAACAACAACAACGACGCTTCCGCCCGGGCATCATGGATGCGATTGAAGCCGAATTCAACAAACTGATAGCCAGCAGCTTCATTCGTGAGGAACAACATCCTGACTGGGTCGCCAACATAGTACCGATCCTCAAGAAGAATGGAAAGATTTGAATCTGCATCGACTTCCGCAATCTGAACGAGGCATGTCCCAAAGATGAATTCTCCCTCCCTATCACAGACATCATGATTGACAACACATACGGCTTCGAACGCATGTCATTCATGGACAGTTTTTCGGGGTATAACCAAATCAAGATGTCTCCTGACGACGAAAAGCACACCTCATTCCGGACACCGATTGGCACGTATTGCTACACAGTCATGCCTTTTGGTTTAAAGAATGCTGGCGCTACATATCAAAGAGCCATGAGTATCATCTTCAGAGACCATTTACGCAAGACTGTGGAGTGCTATGTTGACGACATCGCCGTCAAGAGTCGCTATAAAGGAGACCACCTGCAAGATCTGGGGACAGTGTTCGACCTGATGTGAGCACACAACCTGAAGATGAATCCCACAAAATCCTTCTTGGGCGTATCCAGCAAAAAATTCCTGGGTTTTATTATTACTGCCCAGGGAATTCATGTAGACCAAGAGAAGACGAAGGCAATTATGGAGATGGGTCCCCCGAGAAATCTCCGCGAACTCAGAGGCCTTCAGGGAAGGCTAGCTTACATCAGGAGGTTCATTTCTAACCTCTCCGGGCGATGTCGGCCATTCACCCATCTCATGAAAAAAGGCATCTTGTTCGTATGGGATGAAGAATGCCAACGTGCCTTCGACAGCCTCAAAGAGTACTTGTCGAACCCTCCAGTCCTAGTGGCCCCGATTGCTGGAAAACCATTCTTGCTATATGTACGAGCAATAGAGCATTCCCTCGGCGCTCTGCTGGCACAAAACAACGATGCAGGCCATGAACAAGCTATATATTATCTCAGCCGAATGATGATTGGGCCAGAACATCGATACACCACCGTGGAGAAGGAATGCCTCGCCCTGGTGTTCGCCATTCAAAAGACGCGGTACTATGTCACAGGACAAACCATACATGTGATCTCACGAGTCAACCCTCTCAGGGTCCTCATGACTAAACCAGGGGCACTCAGCTCCCGCCTCGCCACATGGGCAATATTGCTGTCTCCTTATCATATGATCTTCGTCCCACAAAAGGCTATTAAAGGTCAAGCTCTGGCAGACTTTTTAGCAGCCCACCCAGGCTCGGAGTCGTCCAGAATATATAAATGAATCCCAGATGAGGTTGCCAACTCACATGTGACCTCCCATGATGATATATAGCGAATGTTCTTCGACGGTGCTTCGAGAACTGGACCCAAGGGCAACATAGTCGTTGGAGTCGGGGTGGTGTTGATTTCTCCTTCCGGACTAGTGATCAATCGTGCTTACTCCCTCACGGAACCTTGCTCTAACAATGTGGCCGAGTATAACGCTTTGGTCATCGGCCTCCAACTTGCAAGAGAGCTGGGGGTAGAATATCTTGAAGTATACGACGATTCGCAGTTAATCGTCAATCAGATCCGGGGTTCGTACGAAGTCCGCCACGAAGACATGATCCCATATCACCAAATAGCGATCAATATTATTTCGTCATTTGAGGGATACTTTATCGAACATGTTCCTAGACTCCAAAACATCGAAGCCGATGCCCTAGCAGGCCTTGCCGCTTCCCTAGTAGTTCCAAATCATACTCATCATTCGGCTGACGTGATAGGCCACGAACTGGTCTGTCCCAAGAACAACGTTCAAGTCGTGGCAAGTTATTCCGCTCAAACGATCGACGAAGCACCGGACTGGAGACAACCATTCATAGACTTCGCAGTCTACGACATCCTGCCCGAGAACCCAAAGGAAGCAACTTCCATCAGAAGGCGTTCTCTCAGATTCTTCTACGTTACAGAGACGAAAATGCTGTATCAAAGATCCTACGATGGGTTATTTCTTCGGTGTCTGTCAAACGCAGAAGCCAAAGAAGCCGTACGCGAAGCTCATGACGGTATCTGCGGGGCCCATCAGCCTGGCCCTAAATTACAAGACCGTCTTCGCCGAATGGGCTACTACTGGCCCACGATGGTAGAAGAAGCGATAGACTATACAAGAAAGTACAAAGCCTGCCAAGTCCATGCGGACTTCATCCACCAACCATCCGAGTTTCTACATCCGACAGTAGCGTCCTGGCCATTCGAAGCGTGGGGAATGGACATCATCGGTCCGATCACTACACCTTCTTCCCGAGGGCACCGTTTCATACTCGCCATCACAGATTACTTCTCCAAATGGGCGGAAGCTGTTCCTCTCGCATAGGTAAAGACTTCAAACGTGATCAGCTTCCTCAAGCATCATGTCATCTATCGCTTTGGACTGCCCCGAAGGATCATCCACGATAATGGTCCGCAGTTTGCAAGCCATGCCTTCTATCGGTTCTGCGACAAGCATCGCATCCAGAATATTGCTTCGACACCATACAATCCTGCAGCAAATGGGTTGGCAGAAGCATTCAACAAAACAATCATCAAACTTCTCAAGAAGTTTGTGTCTTCCAACAAACGTGACTGGAACGAGAAGCTTGTTGAATACTTATGGGCGTACCGTACTACTGTCCGAACAACCACTAGGAACACGCCATTTTCCCTGGTGTACGGGAGTGAGGCAGTCCTCCTATTGGAGACTCAAATACCCTCACTCCGCATCGCCCTTACTTACCAGTTGACGACGGACGATAACTACCGTCGCCGGCTACAAGAGTTGGAGGCCTTAGATGAAAAGCGCCTCTTGGCTCAGCAACGAATCGAGCTATACCAAGCACGCATCTCGGAAGCCTTCAACAAGAAGGTTAAAATCAGAACATTCCAAGTGGGCGATCTCGTTCTGGCAGTCCGGAGGCCGATGGTCTTGACTCACAAAATTGCCGGCAAATTCCAGCCAAAATAGGAAGGTCCGTTTATCATTGATGTCGTATTATCCAACGGTGCTTACTGCCTCGCAAAACAAAACGGCGACTTGCTCATGTTGCCCGTCAATGGCAAGTTCCTGAAGAAATATTATGTCTAAACGACATTTTCCAGATCATCGAGTCATGTACCCGATGGTACTGCTGAACTCACATTCACAATATCTCAGATTACCGAGTCATGTACTCGGTGGTACTGCTGAACTCACATTCATAGAATTTTGGATCATCGAGTCATGTACCCGCTGAATTCATATCCACAAAATCTCAGACTATCGAGTCATGTACCCGCCGGTACCGCTGAACTCACATTCACAAAAATTCTAGACTATTGAGTCATGTACCCTCTGGTACCGCTGAACTCACGTCCTCCTTCCACAAAAATCCCAGATTATCGAGTCATGTACCCGCCGGTACCTCTGAACTTATACTTTGATTCCAAAATTCCCGGATTGTCGAGTTATGTACCCGCTGGTACCCCTGAAGTTAC
This sequence comes from Iris pallida, assembly GCA_029216955.1. Taxonomy (NCBI): domain Eukaryota; kingdom Viridiplantae; phylum Streptophyta; class Magnoliopsida; order Asparagales; family Iridaceae; genus Iris; species Iris pallida. Next base: position 27,549 of record JANAVB010030848.1, read on the forward strand.
ATTCCGGTCACTCTTTTAGGGAGAAGGTCATGTGTAACCCTACCTCTGAACTTTCTTCCTGAAAGAGCCCCTTCATCATGATCCACTACCCGCATTCCCAGTGCACAAAAAGGGTAACAGATCCACAAATTTCTAAAACGATCGTGTCGATGTTACCTCTGAGTCGTCTCAATTCTGCCAAAAATAAATCACCCCCTACACAGAACTTCCATGTCCTCATTACCTCTGAGTCGTCCTATGTACCCCCTTCATTGAGTCCACTCCTGTCATGTCCTCACTACCTCTGAGTGGGAAGGCTCCGTCGAAGAAAACCCTCATGCTTGCCATGTCCTCATTACCTCTGAGTAAGTATGTTGATTCCCTTTCGACTTATTATCTGTACCCACAACCGGAGTACGCCAAGGATAGTAGGTCCACAAATATCCTCCGTTAAGTCCACTCCTGCCATGTCCTCACTACCTCTGAGTAGGAAGATTTCGCGATAAGAAAACCCTCATACTTGCCATGTCCTCATTACCTCTGAGTAAGTATGTTGGTTCCCTTTCATCCTATTATCCATATCCTAATCCAGGGTGCGCTAAGGATAATAGGCCCACAAATGACCTGTGCTGAATTTCTCTGCACAGGCCCATCATTTCTCATCATGCCCCGGGAGCCCAACTGCTCCATGGCATTCTTTCTCCCGATACCCGGAACGTCCACGACAACGTCACTGTAGAACCATTCTGGGTATTCCCAATCAAACTTGTTATCCGTACCTAAAACCAAGGTATGCCAAGGGTAACAGGTCTACAGACAAGTCCCCCATACGGGCAAACACCACCATAATACCACAGGCACAACAAACAGTACAGGTAAAGGGTAGAATGGAAAATACTCTTTATTTGAAAGCAAAAAAAGCATTACATGTTTTGGGGACCACGTCCCTCCCAAAAAGAAAAGAAAACAGAAACAAAAGGAGAAAAAGGTCGATTATAGTTCGTCATTACACAACTCCAAGAGGCGGTTTCTCACCAAAGTAGTCCCCCGCTCAAGCCGCTGTCTAGCTCGACACTCAGCCTCCTGGGACAACTGCTCCGCATCATCCAAGTACATATATGCCTTCCAGTCATTCTCCATCTTCTTCAGGATAAGTTCCAGACTGGCAGAAGCTGTACTAAGTCTGTCAACCTCCTGGATAGCAACCCCCTTCTCAGTACGGACGGCTTCGAGCTCGGACTCCAGGAAGGCCAGCTTTCTCTGGAGCTCGAGGATCTGCTCCCGGGTGTCAGTTACCCCGCGGGAGGCAGTCACTTCCCGAGCCGTGCAATCTTCAGTCCGACGGCTCCATTGTTCGTACAACTGAGTCAGGTCACGGCGGTCCTTCAGTATAGTCGGCTTGATCGATTCCCGAGCAAGCCTCACCTTCTCCACCGCAGTTATGAGAAAAGTACGCTCTTGATCTACCGCCACGGATAGATCAGCTTGCTGCAGTACACGAAACTGGGCCACAAGATGATCAGCCTCTAGCAGCTTAGGCTCCAAAAGCACAGCTAGTTCCGCCCCACCGGGGAGTGTTCTAAGGATATTAATTTGGCCACCGGAGCACTGACGGGCCATAGCAATGGGAGTCCCCCTCTCCACAGCTGCCTCGATCCCTCTTTTCAGGTGGCGGTGAAAGCTGTCAACCACATCCTGAGATACTTCATCCAAAACTTCTGTAGAGGACGGCGTCAAAGGGAGTGTGGCTGGCAGTACCGAAGGAGTAGCATCAGAACTTGCCATCCCCGCCACCAGAAAAATGAATTATGTGCGAAAAGATGTATGAATAGTGGCTAGCTCCTCTTTTACCGCCTGAAGAGCTTGGATACTTGGCAGGGCGGAAAGGTTAACCCCCGAAACCATATTCGCAGAGGAGGACGCAGGAAGCATTATCCCTCGCCCCACCTGTACAGCCACTTGGGCCCCCAAACTCGACCCAGCTGGAGGCCCCTCAATAAAGGTTAGAAAAAAAGGAGGCACACGTGCTTCCATCAGATCCCCTCCGGTAGAGTCCGCCCCAACAATGTCCGTCATCGACAATAAAGGGGTGGGACCTATACGTCCAAAATAACCATCAATCGACGTAACTCGAAGGACATAATGATAGAGAAAATAGGCCTCCTCACAAGTCAAGATTCGGCTTATCTTACCAGGGGAAGAGGATGGAGGCTGCAGCTCGTTCGTAGCTGGCATAGCCTCCCCACCCGATGTCACGCCCCGATTCCGCAGAATCGATAGTCATCCCCCGGTCGTGATGCCGTACAAGCCTAAGTTGCACTCGCACAAGGCATAGTCATAAAGTTATCCGAAACACAACGATAAGAGAATGCGTAGAGTAAATTGAACACACATTATAGAGAAGGAAACTTAAGCTTTATTGATAATGAACATCATATTACAGACTCGATATAAGGGCGCCGCGCGGGCTTCTTACAAACTGACTCCAATACAAAGTGAACGTCGATGAGATAGTCATTACATACATTCATCCCTTGATTACAACCAAAATTACAAACCACCTGGGATGGTGGGAAGGCGCTCCATCTGTCTTCGATCTTCAACAGCGGAGTCTTCAAAAGGGTCGATCCAAGCTTCAATGCACGGACGAAGCTTCAAAACACACGAGCGTTGCCTCCCTTTACGTAGCACGCCCTTCCAGATCTATCGCACCTGTATAGAGAGCGAGGATCAGTACAATCAACATGTACTGGCGAGTGGCTAATTTATTTCCAGGCTCTCATTTGGTTCAAGAATTTAGATAAAATCATACAACTTGTTTGAGTGGTCTTTCTAGCCATCCTAGATGTTTTCATAAGAAGCATTAAGTTATACCAAGATTTCCTCCGGCAGAGCGCGCTATGCGACATAAAATTTACCATGTTAGTTGATAACAATTTATGTCAAGTGTTTGATATGGGATTGGCCTAACCAGCCGCCTTGGACGTAGCCTGGTAATGCGGGACCCTTGCAACGCAGGTAGCGAGCCCCGATGCAAGTCCCCGTCTTACCGATCGCCTTTCCAGCGTTGCCTATTACCCAGCTCGGCTACAACCAGTTTCTTCCTAGGCCGAGTCGGTCCCGTGGCCCCGGGTTGCCGCTCGAAGAAACTATTCCCCTTGTGGACAAGTTGTCCAAGTTCATGATAGGTTAACATGGTGTATTTTTTTAGGGTACCGTTGGGACTTATTATGTGATCAATTCATTCACTTGGTCGTTTTGTAGGCATGAATTAATTCTATCTCTTTTCAACACAACGATATTTCTTATTCACTTCTAACATACAAGACTTGTATTCTGCAAGCGAATCATTCAATTTTAGTAACATTACCCGAGTTCTCATTTGAAATAGAGGGTCGAGAAGAAGGAGGTCAGCCACTCACCTTAAGTTTTGCTTGAGGCGAGGGACTTGTTGGCTGCGCTAGACGTCGCCTACGCGATCACCTGAAATCGCACAAGCAACCGATTAGAACACTGTATTATGCAAGAGTTCGATAGGAAATGCGAGCTCGAAATGTAAACCATGAAAACCATCGAAAACATTCACGAAAACGCATTCGGAAAACCAAAGCCAAAACCAACGCAAGCGGCGTGAAAAGCAGAGCAACGGGAGGTCTCTCCCGACTCAGCCGCAAAGTCAATCCTCGAGACGCAACCCGCTGAATATGGGACTTGGTTCCGAAGAATCCATCCCATAACGTGGAATGGATCTTAATTCAACCGTTCCCGTTCGATCGATTCGATCGATCCCGACCTATCGGTCCCGACCGAGTCGATAGCAACAGTGTTCCTTTCTCGCGCACCCCGTGGACGAATCAACGGGGCACGATGTAGGGACGGGGCACTACACCATAACCAACTAAGAAAAAGTTTCATCCTCGAAACTTATGAACAGAACCTACCTCTATGAAAACAATGAAGGGAACTTTTCCTTCATCTCAGACTCGAGTTCCCATGTCGACTCTTCTGTCGCATGGTTCCTCCAAAGTACGCGAACGAGAGGGATCGTCCGATTTCGCAGCAGCTTATCCTTGTGTTCTAAGATTTGAACTGGCACTTCGACGTAGGATAAGTCGGACTTTAGCTCCAGCTGGCCAAAATCCACCACGTGGCTAGGGTCGTGCACGTACTTCCGTAGCTGGGAGACGTGGAAGACGTTGTGCACACCTTCGAGCGCCAGCGGTAGGGCAATTTTATAGGCCACTGGGCGACCCGCTCGAGTATTTCAAACGGCCCAACGAATCTCGGGCTCAGCTTCCCCCTCGCGCCAAACCGAGTAACTCCTCGTATAGGCGACACCTTCAGGAACACATGATCGCCCACCTGGAACTCAAGCGGTCTTCGATGGGTATCGGCGTAGCTCTTTTGTCGACTCTGTACAATCTTCAGTCTTTCCCGAATGAGCTTGACCTTCTCCACAGTCTGTTCCACCAGCTCCGGGCCGAGTATCTGCCGTTCCCCGACTTCATCCCAGCAAATGGGCGATCTGCACTTCCGGCCGTACAAAGCTTCATACGGCGCCATTTGGATGCTGGACTGATAGCTATTGTTGTATGCAAATTCTGCCAACGGTAGGTGGACGTCCCAGCTTGATTTGAAGTCAATTGCGCAGAGCCGTAGCATGTCTTCGAGAATCTGATTAACGCGCTCCGTTTGGCCGTCGGTCTGAGGATGGTAAGCTGAGCTGAATTGTAACTTGGTACCCAACGCCGACTGAAGGCTACTCCAGAATCGCGACATGAACCGTGAATCCCGATCAGAGACGATGGATACTGGAACTCCGTGCAGCCGTACTATCTCGTCAAGATAAATCTGTGCCAGGCGATCAACGCTCCAAGTAACTTTGATGGCAATGAAGTGCGCTGACTTGGTTAGTCGATCGACGATGACCCAGATAGTGTCGTTCCCCCGTGGTGTCTTCGGCAGGCCAACAATAAAGTCCATCGTGACATGATCCCATTTCCACTCTGGAATGGCAAGGTTCTGCATCTTCCCGCCCGGTCGTTGATGTTCAGCTTTCACCTGCTGATAGGCCATGCATTACGACACGAAGAGCGCCACATCTCTCTTCATTCCGTGCCACCAGAAGGTCGTACGGAGGTCCTTATACATCTTGGTACTGCCTGGATGCAATGTATATTTCGTATAATGGGCCTCCGACATTATCTCCTTTCGTAGTTCTTTATCATCCGGAACGCATAGTCGGCCATTCATTCTCAGCACGCCGGTCTTGTCTTCCGCAAAGTCGGTCGCACTACCTGTTGAAATTCGCTCGTGCATTTTCTTCAGGTACGGATCATCCTTCTGAGCGGTCTTGATCTTTTCCAGCAAACTCGGCTCTAACTGCAGCTGCGCCAACCGTATATCCCTGAATCGAACCCGGAGATCGATGCCCATTTCTTCTAAATCTTGTAGTAGTCTGCGGTCGATGGAGAGCGAGGCAAGATATTTTCGACTCAGAGCGTCCGCCACAACATTTCCCTTGCCCGGAGTGTAGTCGATCGTCAAGTCATAGTCTTTTATCAGTTCGAGCCAGCGCCGCTGTCGTAAGTTCAATTCCTTCTGAGTGAAGAGATACTTGAGGCTCTTGTGGTCGGTATAGATCGCGCACGCCACACCATATAGATAGTGACGCCACAATTTCAACGCGAACACAATTGCCGCTAACTCCAAGTCGTGCGTAGGATAGTTCTTCTCGTGCGGCTTCAATTGTCTCGAGGCGAAGGATATCACCTTGTTCCGCTGCATGAGCACACATCCCAAGCCCTGGCCTGAAGCATCGCTGAACATCTGGAAACCCTCTGGCCCATCTGGAAGCGCGAGTATAGGTGCCGAAATCAATCGCCGTTTTAGCTCCTGGAATGAAGCTTCACAGTCATCCGACCACTCATACGCGACTCCCTTTTGAGTGAGGCGAGTCAATGGCGATGCAATCTTCGCGAAGTCTTTCACGAAGCGTCGATAGTATCCCACCAAACCAAGAAAGCTTCGAATCTCACTAGCAGACGTAGGCCGCCTCCAATCAGCAACGGCTTCCACCTTCTTCGGATCGACTGCAATACCTTCGAACAAAATGATGTGACCCAGAAAGGATACGCTGCTGAGCCAAAATTCGCACTTACTCTGCTTTGCATATAGCTGATTCTCTCGAAGTGTCTGGAGCACGGTCCGCAAATGTTCTGCATGCTGCGCCCTGTCTTTCGAGTAGACCAGAATATCGTCAATAAAGACTACGACAAATTTATCAAGGAAGGGTCGAAATACCCGATTCATCAGATCCATGAAGGCGGCAGGGGCGTTCGTCAGGCCGAATGGCATCACCAGGAACTCGTAGTGGCCGTAACGAGTGCGAAAGGCAGACTTTTGCACGTCGTCTGACTTGATCTTGAGTTGATGATAACCTGAGCAGAGATCAATCTTCGAAAATACCGAGGCGCCTTGCAGTTGATCGAATAAGTCGTCTATGCGGGGCAATGGGTACTTGTTCCGGATGGTGGCTTTGTTCAGCTTCCGGTAATCGACGCACAGACGCAGGGACCCATCCTTCTTCTTTACGAACAATACGGGCGCTCCCCACGGTGAAATACTAGGCCGAATAAACCCTTTATCGAGTAACTCTTGTAGCTGGACCTTGAGTTCCTTCAGCTCGGCGGGAGCCATTCTGTACGGGGCCTTAGAAATCGGTCGAGTATCGGAAAATGTATCGATGCTGAACTCGATCTCTCGGTCGGGGGGTATGCCGGATAGCTCGTCCGGAAACACATCGGGGAATTCTGCCACAACGTCGGTCTGACCTACGTTTGCACCATCCTGTCGTATGTCTCGGACGGACGCCAAGTAGCCTTCGCACCCAGAATACAGCATCCTCCGAGCAGAGATTGCCGAGATCAACATGCAGGTCGACGACGCCTCACCACACGAAAAACAGAATTCAGGCACTCCTGGTATGCGGAAAGTGACCGTCTTCCTGGCGCAGTCTATGGTTGCGTCGCACGGCCCGAGCCAATCCATTCCCAGAATGATATCGAAGTCCTTCATATCTAGGACTATCACGTCAAGACCGATCTTTTGACCGCCGATACAGATAATCCCGTCGGCGCAAGCTAAATTAGTGAGTATTGGTGTGCCCGAAGGTGTGCTTACACTAAGGTCGAGGTCTAACTATATCATCGGAAATTTGTGCTCGGCGACAAAGTTCGCCGATATAAAACTATACGAAGCACCTGAATCAAATAGTACACGAGCAGGCACATTATTGAAACTAAGTATACCTGTCACGACCGTATCTGACGCAAGTACTTCATCTCGAGTCATGGCGTAGACGCGGCCCTGGGCATTGGGGCGACGGTCTTGGCCATTTTGCGGTACAGGTTGATGGGCTCGAGGCGCTGGGACTTGATTCCCTGGACGGTGTTGCTGGGGCACCGTTGGGTTCGGCCTTTTGTTTGGACAATCAGCACGAGTGTGGCCCCTCTTGCCACAGTTCCAGCACCCATCCTCTGGTATCCGGCAGTAGTCAATCGTGTGACCGTGACGATGACATCGGTTGCAGTATCGTGTGTCATGCCCTTGATATCCGCCATGGGGCCCGTTGTTCGGACGCTTGGTCACGTTGTTTCCTTCTGCGTGGCTAGGGCGTTTGTGATTGTATGTATGCACAGCGCCGGCAGCACCTGGAGGGTATTGGCTTTCAAAGCGGAGGGCGTGGTTGAGAGACTCCCCCATCGTTGGGTATTTTGGAACGGACACATGGGCGGAAATAGATGGCCGTAGGCCCACTTCGAACCGTCGTGCACGACTCGCCACGGAAGGCAGGTATTGTCCAGCAAACTTGGCTAACTTGTTGAACTCTGCTGCATACTGCCGTACCGTCAAATTCCCTTGCCTTAGCTGCATGAATTTATTTTCCTTCTCTTGTCGAACGGCTTCGGGGAGGTACTCGATCTCGAACGCCTCGCGGAAGGTGGCCCAAGAAATTGTCGCTGTCTCGTCGTCGCGTCTGATCGCTCGCTTTTGCACGCCCCACCAGTCGTGCGCGTTCGACCGGAGTAGAAGTTGAGCGCATGCGACTTTCTTGGACTCTTCGACGTCTAGCAGCTCGAACTTGTTTTCCAGTTCCTCTAACCAGTCGATCGCCAAGGAGGGATCTTCCGTGCCATAGAAGGAAGTACGGCAACTTTTTGTGAATTTCGACACGTCGAAGTTAGAACTTCTCGGTGTTGCATATGTAGGCTCGGGTGCCTCCGGATCGACATCACTTTGTCTGGCCGCAGGCTCGGTCACGACAGGAGTTGTCGTAGAGTTGTTGTTGTTGGCCACCACAGTCTGTACAATTTGCTGAAGAGTATCAAGCTGCTTCTGCTGCAACTTGAATTGTGCATCGAATCGGGCCTCGAACTGGGTCTGGCGCGCCTCTACCTCCCGTCGATGTGCCTCAGTCTCCCGTCGATGTTGCTCATTGAGGCGTTGATTCTCCAGAGCTTGTTGTTGTTACGCTTCCAGCATGCGCAACATCCGTCCCATGGCATCGTTTGAGGGTCCGGGCCTCGAGCTACTCGAGCCGCTCGAAGCACTTTCTTCGTTCACCGCCGCACTTTCTGGAAATTTGAAGGCAAAAATACATTAGTCATAATACTTATCACGGACTCACTCGTATGGAATGACATATCTCATCGACACGAGACCAACGGTTTTGAGACTAGAAACTCGATACTGGAGGCCAAGGACGTAAAGCCGTGCTCTGATACCATTATGTCACGCCCCGATCCTGCAGAATCGATAGTCGTCCCCCGGGCGTGATGCCGTGCAAGCCTAAGTTGCGCTCGCACAAGGCATAGTCATAAAGTTATCCGAAACACAACGATAAGAGAATGCGCAGAGTAAATTGAATACACATTATAGAGAAGGAAACTTAAGCTTTATTGATAATGAACATCATATTACAGACTCGATACAAGGGCGCCACGCGGGCTTCTTACAAACTGACTCCAATACAAAGTGAACGTCGATGAGATAGCCATTACATACATTCATCCCTTGATTACAACCAAAATTACAAACCACCTGGGATGGTGGGAAGGCGCTCCATCTGTCTTCCATCTTCAACAGCGGAGTCTTCAAAAGGGTCGATCCAAGCTTCAATGCACGGACGAAGCTTCAAAACACACGAGCGTTGCCTCCCTTTACGTAGCACGCCCTTCCAGATCTATCGCACCTGTATAGAGAGCGAGGATCAGTACAATCAACATTTACTGGCGAGTGGCTAATTTATTTCTAGGCTCTCATTTGGTTCAAGAATTTAGATAAAATCATACAACTTGTTTGAGTGGTCTTTCTAGCCATCCTAGATGTTTTCATAAGAAGCATTAAGTTATACCAAGATTTCCTCCGGCAGAGCACGCTGTGCGACATAAAACTTACCATGTTAGTTGATAAAAATTTATGTCAAGTGTTTGATATGGGATTGGCCTAACCAGCCGCCTTGGACGTAGCCTGGTAATGCGGGACCCTTGCAACGCAGGTAGCGAGCCCCGATGCAAGTCCCCGTCTTACCGATCGCCTTTCTAGCGTTGCCTATTACCCAGCTCGGCTACAACCAGTTTCTTCCTAGGCCGAGTCGGTCCCGTGGCCCCGGGTTGCCGCTCGAAGAAACCATTCCCCTTGTGGACAAGTTGTCCAAGTTCATGATAGGTTAACATGGTGTATTTTTTTAGGGTACCGTTGGGACTTATTATGTGATCAATTCATTCACTTGGTCGTTTTGCAGGCATGAATTAATTCTATCTCTTTTCAACACAACGATATTTCTTATTCACTTCTAACATACAAGACTTGTATTCTACAAGCGAATCATTCAATTTTAGTAACATTACCCGAGTTCTCATTTGAAATAGAGGGTCGAGACGAAGGAGGTCAGCCACTCACCTTGAGTTTTGCTTGAGGCGAGGGACTTGTTGGCTGCACTAGACGTCGCCTACGCGATCACCTGAAATCGCACAAGCAACCGATTAGAACACTGTATTATGCAAGAGTTCGATAGGAAATACGAGCTCGAAATGTAAACCATGAAAACCATCGAAAACATTCACAAAAACGCATTCGGAAAACCAAAGCCAAAACCAACGCAAGCGGCGTGAAAAGCAGAGCAACGGGAGGTCTCTCCCGACTCAGCCGCAAAGTCAATCCTCGAGACGCAACCCGCTGAATATGGGACTTGGTTCCGAAGAATCCATCCCATAACGTGGAATGGATCTTAATTCAACCGTTCTCGTTCGATCGATTCTGACCTATAGGTCCCGACCGAGTCGATAGCAATAGTGTTCCTTTCTCGCGCACCCCGTGGACGAATCAACGGGGCACGATGTAGGGACGGGGCACTACACGCGAGGCTTCCAAGTTGAATTCAACTGGTTTCTCTGCCACAGCCGCCCCTGAAAGGGAGCCAACCAGGTCAGTGTCATCCTGTTGAAATTCAGAAGTCTCAGGAACAGGTGCAGTAGAGCCCCCGTCCCCATGGGATGAGGTCTCAGCAAGGTGAGACTCCTCGGCCGCCTCCGAAAGAACCCCAGCAAAAATGATAGCGGTGCACACATCATTGACCAAATTGGACAGGATCGGATCGACCTCGATAATCAGGTCCCGAGAAGCAGACTCCTCTGACGCCTACAAAGAGCAAAAGAAAAATGATTAGGCCATAGTTCAGAAAAAGAAGGAGAAGATCGTTGAAATTTAAATCACCTCAGAAACAGCGTCAACATCATCAATAAACAGCCTGTGACGTCTTACCGCTGCCCGCTTCGTGGAGTAGGTTCTGCCATCATCAGTAGACATACGCCTGCTTCGTTTGTACGAAGGACCAGGCACATCAGGTGGTTGATCCTCCACATCTTCGTTCGGCACGATAGGTGGCTGGTCCCCCACCTCCTCGTCCGAGGAATGCGACGAATCATCGGCATCCTGCTCATCATCCTCTTCGCCCACCGCGGTGGATTCCGAGTCCGGCACAGGAACCCTATTCACCCTTCTCTTCCTCTTCTTGGATCCCTCGGGCTTCTCTGCCAAGCCAGTACCAACAATAAAGCTGGTACTCATGTCAAAGTTAACAGGAGGCTTGCTCGCCACAACATGATAGAGGGTCGCCATATACAAAATCTCTCCTGACTTCTTAGCATCAGGGATCAAAAAGTTGGCTCGGGTATAGACCGCATTGTAATAATGCCAAGCCCTGATACCATCGAGGACGCTGCCTTCAAATCCCAGGCAAGCACTGGGCAATCAAGGAACAGCTGACTATACCCAAACTGGCGGGAAAACCTGCTAGGTAAATAAGGCTCCAGGTATACGTTATTTCGATAACGATATACTAGGTGCGCTCGGCGAATATTGCGCAGCCAAAGAAGCAGTTTCTCAGATAAGAGAAGGGGAGGTTCAATGCCTTCAACATGTACACCCCTCACTTCTCTAGCAGTAAATTGAGGAAGAGACACAAAGAAGTTGGGCCCGTCTACTCTCGCCAACGCCCTCCGATATGCTGGCATGGTGTCGTATTCCCAAGGCTGACGACGGTATCGGAAAAGGAAGGCGTCATCAACAGTGACATCATCTTCTGTTCCCGGCCTCATCAAAGACTGGTAATGCATCAATAGCCACCCCATTAGATAATGGTAGGGTAGTTCTATCCGCTCAAAGTCCAGTGTCGTCTTGCGAGCAATGACTTTAGATGAAAAGGCACGGAGGCCGTGGTATATGCTACACACCATGGCCGGAAGAAGGGCTAGCCTGACTTTGAAGACCAGCTTCACAGCCGGGAGGATGAAGTGGCGGCTGATCCTTTCAATAGAACCTGCCCCTCCCGGGACTACACAATTCCGTAGCCACACCATCAAGAATCCGGCCAAGAGTGCTTTCTCAGACATCAACCGGGTACCATAGTAGAAATAGCTGAAGGAGTCAGTGCGACTCCCAAATTTGTCACTGGTGGACCTCGACCTCTTGGCAGTCGACATCAAGTGGTTTATCTCCTCCTGGGTCTGAGGACCTCGAGAAGAAACCCGGCCAGAGGGACTGAATTGGAAAAGATACGAGACCCAAGACGTAGTATGGGGAGCGTTCCCTTCTGAACTATTATTCTTCTTGATAGCCGCTTGGTGATAAATACTGTGGTGGCACAGCAGTTCCCGGTACACGGCAATGAAACCCGGGGATCGTCGATCCAGATCCTTGAATTCCTCGTTTGTCGGGGTGTATACTTCAAAGGCCTCGCCCCCCCACGGCAGCTTAGAAACATCATACATTTCATGGAGAGCAAGTCCCAACTCCCCTCAGGGCACGAAGAAAGTCCCCGTACGCCAGTTATACATCTCCAAAAGAGCCATGAACAACGGCTTGTTAATGGGTAACCCGTAACAGGTGCCCCGGATGGCATAATAGAGGTCAATCTCCCAAAGGAATTCCTCGTATTTCCTCAGGATCTATGAGGTAAGGTTGACCCACGTAGGGATGGCGTTTATCCAGTTCGGCAGCGACAACCTACCAACAGGAAAAGACCCCTTGCGAGCGAGCTGATTCAGGAAGGTATCATCTAGAGTAAAAGTGAAGTTGGGACCAGATACGTTTATGAAGGTACCCGAAATCAGTCCCATCACACTCCGACTGACCGAGTACCTACTCGCACATGCTGACCCCATATTCCTATTATAGTAGATGTTGCCCATGAACATCCCTGATTGGTTTGGAGTTAGGGAGCCTACCATTTTTCTGCTCAACGGCACCATATTGAACCACGAGAGAGAAAAATGTCGTTCCATCTCGGGAATATAGATCTCCACCCCGTCCATAGTAAAGTCCCAGCTCTCAGAAATGTCCAGCACTCGGGGGTTCTTTATGGATAGAGCATCCCCGAAGAGAAAGGCTGGTTTCAGATACTCTCCGTCCAGTCTCCCCGAATTCATTATACTACAAAGAAAGTGGAAAGGCTGGTTATTGATGGCACCCAACCTCTCCAAAGGCTCATTGGTAGGAAGCTGATCCGACACATGTCGAATTAAGCCGTCGAGCCGCACATCCACGGCATATTGTGCTGAACCCACCAAAAGCTCCCTTGCTGGATTGGTTGGGAGGTTCACTGAAAAAAGAAAAAAGAAACAGGATTAAAAGATGGTTAAAATGAAACCACTTAAAGTTTCTCAAAAAAAAGATCCTATGAGCCTATGTGGCTTGCATCAATGAAGCCTTATGCGACCCAAATTCAGTTGGGTCTCATGCGGCACGGCTTCAATAGAGCCTATGCGGCTCGGGTCAACAGAGCCTTAAGCGGCCCGATTCGGTTAGGTTTTATGCGGCAATGATTCGATGGAGCTTATGCGGTTCGGTTGAACTTATGCGGTTCTATTTTAGCAGAAGAGCTTATGCGACACAACTTAGCGACGCTTTATGCCGTCCAGTTCATCAGAAGTACATGCGGCCCCGTTCAAATGATGCTTCATGCGGTTCAAATCCAGAAGTGCTCCTGTGGCTCAAATCCTTCTCATGCGGCTCGAACACAGGGCATGCCCTATGCGGCTCGGACATGAGAGGGTCATGCGGCTCATACAACTTCATCATGATTAAACTTGGGCAGTTCAATAAAGACGACGGATGAAGGCTTGTACATAAATTATGCAACAGAGCCATGGTTTCTTAGGGTTCAAAAGTATTCAAATTTCCATCCAACACTTACCCTTAAAAGCATGGTGGACATTAGGGTGCAGTTCAGGAGTGGTGGCCGACGAGGAAGCCGCTTTCTTGCCATTCACAGCAGCAGAGGCGACCTTGGAAGACTTGGGGGCCATCATCGTCCGGCGGTCGGAGAAGGGAGACAAAGAAAGAAAGTTAGCAAAAGTTGAAGACGAAAGAAAAATTAAAAAAGTCTCTCCGACTGAACATATCCTTATTTATAGACAAAAGGAGGGTGCTTCGATTCTCGTGCAAACATGAAAACCGACCCTTCGGTTATCGAGGCGAGCCGACTAAAATGAAGGCCAAACTCTTGGGATCCTGTCCCGAAAAGCGGCCTCAAATCCGACGGCGAATCAACAGCATTTAATGCAAAAGATTTCTATACATGACAGGATGACGTGGCAAGGAGCTCATGCGGCCAGACAGCCGATGCGGCCAGAAAGTCCCTGCGGCTGATTGACTAAATACGGCTGAGGAGGCCATGCGGCCAGACAGCCGATGCGGCCAGAAAGTCCCTGCGGCTGATTGACTAAATATGGCTGAGGAGACCATGCGGCTGAGACATCCATGCGGCCAGGACATCACATGCGGCCAGAAGAGTTTATGCATAGCCATGCTTCTTATTCAAAGTATTTCAATTTTGCAAATTGAAAAACTTTGAAGGAGGTCTTGTAGAAGCATGGAAAAGAATAAAGAAAGATCCATGCGGCTAAGGATCCCCATGCGGCTGAAAAAGCACATACGGCTCAGGGATCCATGCGGCTCAAGCGTTTATGCGGCTCGAATAGTTCTATGCGGCTCAGAGAGGAGCCACGTGGCCCGTAACAGCTCTTCCCTTTGTCCTTTACTGCATTAAATGCCTTGACGGCTGACAGCTCTGACAAATGACATCTCTGACGTGCAATAATGACTCCGTCATAATGGCAGATTCCTAGGGAAACGAAAGAAATCTCTGACACAATCCTCTAAAATCCAGAAACCTTCATACGGCCTTGACACGTGGACAGTCGCATGCGGCTCAGACAGAGGCCACACCATGCGGCTCAAGCAGAGGCTACCCCATGCGGCTCACGAGGACTATCTCCATGCGGCTCATGAAGAAAGCACCCATTATGCGGTCACCTACGCTCATGCGGCTCAGATCATCACCATGCGGTTCAAATGTTCAGGGGCCACTCCCAAGCAGCTTTGACACGTGGCCTGCCTTATGCGGCTCAATGGGGAGCAGTCCTTATGCGGCTCAGATTTTCTAAGTGGATCGTGGTTAAGACACGTGGCATGATAATGGGACACGTGGCATCAAATCGACCGAAATCCATCAACAAATTCCAATAAAATATTGGAATCGAATCAGATCATTTGCAATCAAGGAAATCAATAACACGTGGCGAGAAACCCGAGATTGGCATAAAAATCATGAGGATTTTTGCCAATCATCCTTAATTACCCATAAGATTTGATGCAATCACATTAATTGCCTAGATCTATTATATTCAAGGTGAGCGGCCCAGATCCATTGATCCTTAGCCGCCGACTTTTGAGAATGGACAATCATTGCAAACCCTAATGATGCCTCTACTCTTATAAATAGCAGGGTACCATTCCCTTACAGAAGAGGAGAGAGAAGACGGAGATAAAGAGTCAGAGAGAGGATATACAGAGATCGAAAGGAGAGAATTTCTTCACCAACGCCAAGTAGTTCTTCTACAGAGCCAAGGCTACATCCGATCGTCCAAGGAGTAAGGCAGAGCTGTCGTCTCTTTCCCGAGCCTCTATCATCACCCCCCAGAATCTAAAATAAATAATTGTACTTAGATTGCTGTACCTAGGCTTTCGTCCCTAGGCTTTCTTTGTACAAGCGAGTTTGTATTGTGAAGTAAAAGTCTAGTCCTCCGATAATTGTTCTGTCCTTTTTATTTCATAGCAAACAGTAGCATGAGCATCTAATTAAAGGTGGTTATCTATCCATATTAATTATACGATTTTGGAGTAAATATACATTAAATAAAACGAATCTCTTCTCAGTAGGCCATCTTTCCTTTCTTTATTGTTCCTCCTCCTCTAGTGAAGAATTTATAAAAGGCCCTTATATGGACCCTTTAGAAGTTGATCCTTTTACTTTTAGTAATTCATAAAATTGTTAGTACTTTACATTTACATTTGATATAATCTTCTTGTATGTTACTTTGATGACACTACCAAAATAAGACACTTTAGCGACGTAAATAAACGTCGCTAAAGTGTACATAAATGTCGCTAAGCGTACATAAATGTCACTAATCGTGATTAGCGACATTTCTAGCGATGAAGATACGATGTAGCGTATTCCATGATCGCTAACACACAAATTGTTGTTGGTCGTCACTATAGCAACGTTTCTTAGCGACAAAAGCACGTTGTTAGTATTCTTGTTGATAGCGACGTTAGCGACGAGAGAGTTTCTAATCCACGACTCATTATTCGTTGCTAAACGTCATCGATTTTAAGTACTTAGCGACATTTGGCGACTGTTTACGATGTCGTTGGTACAGGCTAGAGAGGTCTGATACAAGATTAGTGACATTACAGGACGTCGCTAACCATCGCCGAACGTCGCTAAACATCGCTAAACTATAAAAAATAAAAAAATTAGAATCCAATTTGTTTGTTTTCCATCCATAATCTACCCGTACTTTAAAACACATTTTATAAATAGTAGACCCGGAGCAACCCTCCGTAGAATTTTCTAGGTTTGTCGACCCCTTCGGTGGAACACTCAGCAGGAGTAAAAAATACGGAGTTATAATATGTCATCCATACAAAAAATGACAAAAATATTCCAATAATCAAATAAATAGAGTCAAACGGTAAGATAGCCACAAGATAGCCGATGGAGACAAATGCACTACCAAACAGCTATAAAAATAGTTTCCAATAATCAAATAAATAAGTCAACAAAACATATATTGTCACTAAATGTATAAAATAAATACATAAAAACCCAAGAATGGGTCAGCAAAGCACGACATAACACAATATATCCAATAAAAGACTACAGCTGATCAGCAGAAGTAGAAGGAGAAGTAGTATCGTGCATCTGGGGTCGCATGAACCTATAGTGCTGTGGTGTAAGCATCACCATTGACGGCTCATCAAGAGGAGGAGGAGGAGACAGTAGTATCGATAAAATCGGTGTCGAGGCTGACGTACGATCAGGAAGCGTATGCTCCATGGCTAGCAATATAGAATTGCATGAATCTATAATAGCAGCCAACCTCAAAAGCTGATCGCCCATGGCCAGCTGCGTCCCCTCCACCTCCTGAATGGCACGATTTGTCCTCTTGCTCATCTTCCTTATGGTGCCTTGCGTCTCCCTCATGGTGTGCTCGAGCATATCAAATCGTGTAGTGAGCACCGTATCGTCCGTCTGCGGCTGAAACTAGGCTACTCCGTAATCCTCCTCAGCAGCTCGTCAGACAGCTCAGCAACCTGGCGATGCAAGCTTTTTTGCCTCGAGCCAACTCCTATGAGGGTTGTGGGGAACACATACTGGCAGAGGGCTTTGGATGACTGTGTCGCAACAAAGGTGCCATAGGATCCCATACTGTAGTACATACCCTAGATCTGAAGACCACCAATGATGGTCATCTAGAGCTCGTTTGCCGACTGAGTGTGAGGGTTGTGAGAAAGTACCAGGCCCTCCCTCTGTAGGTACAATATTACTTGCACGCTCACGTAGCCTAAGAAACTCATCCTAGAAATGTATGCATCTTGTTAAGCATAATATTTACTATCCAATCGTCGTAGTTGATAATGTCTACGGTACTTATAAATAACTATATGGATATCTATTGCATATTTTCTAAGTTATATTAAAGTTAACAAAACATAAAGTAATACTTATAAAGCTTTGTGTAGCCCTCTCATCGATGAGCTTTCTGTCCTTCTGATGGGTGGCCAGAAAGACTGTTACCATGTTGGCGTCCTCACCCCTCTATATATGTAAAATTAATTTGTTTGTTATCAAAACTAAACATTTTATTCCTACTTTTATTAAAATAATATATAGTCAAAACATACCAGACGACGAAAATATTTTGTCACAAAAATTTAGCCACCACACCATTTCCTTGCCTTCGTCCTAGCTGCCTTCGCCTTCTCCGCCCTTTCCTTGTACCTGGGATCGTTAAATCTAGCCCTGATCACAATCAAATGCTCGGGCGAGATCCAAACTTAGATAGGTCTTCTTGAGCGCTCTCGATCTTTCTGGTCGTTGATCGCATCACATATCAACTTGACAGCAACATCAGAAAACTACTTCTCGATATCTCAACCCGGTATGGTGGATAAAAATATATTTTCTACAAGAAGTAAAATAGTAAGTTATAAAAAATACATAAAATATGATTGATATTAAAAGTAATATACTTTAGTTACCTTAAAGTAGACAATCTCTATAATTAACTCAATGATTCGGTTGTAGTATTCTTGAGACATATTCAAATCATACTTGATGCTCAGCAGACTCGTAACCACCTCCAAAGGTGAATGATCCTCACAACTAGGATAGAAAGGAGTCTTTACATTTTCCAGCAACTCCATAAACTTCGCATCATCAACATCCGATACCTCCTCAGCCACCTCATGATTGTCCGGATCAAAATTAGGCCTCGTAGCGTCAAAAACCATGTTCACTCATCCTTTGTCGTAATCAAAGTAGTCGTGAAAATCTATATATGGCTCCACATAAGGCTCCGGCTATGATGCTAAAGGCACAAGTTTCGTATGAGGTCCATTAATAGTAATTTGGCATGAAACCCTCGAGTACAAATGATATGTCACGTCCACTTCTGGATGATGTTTCAAGTTACGACATTTCACACATGAATATTTTTAGTGCGATGCATGTACCAAGGGAATACCTTGGTGAACTGCAAGAGCTGCTCTACCCCCTGTATAAATTTATCCAACACACGTACATGTCATCAGGATGATGATGGTACATCCATGAACGATGCTGCAGATAGTAATTTATATCCATTTGAAGATAATTCTGCAAAGATGGATACACATTATTCAAGTATATTGTCCAAATGGATGCATAAAGGATAAACATGAGTATTAAATAATTTTCATCATTGTTCAATGTCAGTCCTTCTTTTCGAAGAAAATTTGCTTCTGCAAGTCTTTTATGACTTTCAGAGTTCCACAAGATTTTAGAAAAATAATATAAACGGCTAAGTATTATAATTTTCTTTTCAAGGATTTTTTTTCTTTATTTTGTTTTTACTTCTTTCATTCTTTGTCTTTTCTATTATTTTTCAAAAATTTGTAAAACTCTAAAAGCCTCAATAAGGCTTACAGATATAAACTTAAGTTTTTTAGAGAAAGGCTGACATGGACACTTGACTTCGAACAAATATTCATAAGAGAAAATGATATCTCTGTGTCATGTGTTCTTTGTGAGCCCACAAGGAACTTGACCTTGGAGTGTCCAATATCCTAATATCTTAACACAATACTTTATACCTAGTATCTTGACTCATGCCTTGACCACTATCCTTATCTTCATATCCTAGTATATCACATATAGGTATACTAAAATATAACTTGACATTACGATACCCACTACTCAATGGCATTACCTAACTATCTAAGATACTAACTCCTTCCCAGAACTAACCTTCAAGTATATTTTAGCGATACCTAGCTAGCACGTACCTACATATCACTTTAACTCTAGGTATTGTGTATCATGTGGATACCATGTACCAGGGTACACAATATCATATTGATACTCTCTTGTATCTTAATACTAGGATACAGTTTCAAATACCCATGACACTAACTATACTCGACACTAGGTACCTACTTCTATAATTATATTTATATACCCTTATATATATATATATATATATTTTTATTTTATATTATATATATATATATATATATATATATATATATATATATATATATATATATATATATATAACCCTCACTAGCTCACTCATCCCTCACTCAAACATATACACATACATACCTCTCACTTGGACACTCTCACACACTTGACACACACACACACACACGCACACACACACGTACACACACACACACACACACACACACACACACCCACTGATATACTAGTAAAAATACACCATAATCCCAAGGATACTACCACTTGATACGTACACACACACACACACACACACACGCACACACACACACACGCACATACACGCACACACATACACGCACGCACATACGATACACTAATTGACACTCTTCAATCAACACGTATCTAATTTGATACATATAAACTAACTCTCAATGATACCAATACTCAATTCTATACTATCAAGCCAATTATATGATACTCAACACTATATGATAGTAAATTCACAATAAAAATCCTATCAAACTACCATATAGCATAGTGACAATCAAATAAGAATATATCTAAATGGGCTCACATGAACAAAAAATATCAACTAGGCTGTGTGTCCAAATGTGTACAACGAGTGTGTGTGTGTCCGTATCTGTGTTAGGGTTATGGTTAGGGTTTGTGTTCGCGTGTGTTACTGTGTCAGCGTATGTGTGTATGTGTGTGTGTGTCCGAGTTAGGGTTAGGGTTAGTGTCCACGTGTGTATGTGTCCAATTTAGGGTTTACCAAAGTAGGAGGTTGACCGAGGAGGGTATGCCCGGAGTCTATGTCGAAGTTACGAAGGGGTGGCAGGCCGGAGCTACGAAGGGGTGGCAGGAGGAGGCGACATCTAAATTTATAATATTTAGCAACATATGCAAAATGACGTCGCTATATGCTATAATAAAAATAATAACGACATTTGGCAACATCTGACGACATATTATTCCGTAATATTATTTGTAGTCACTAAACGTCGCAGACAGTCACTAACAATGATGTCTTACAACGTTTACTTAGGACGTTGCTATAATCATAAAATTTAGCGACGTCCGCACTTAACTTTGTGGACACACATAAAAATAAGAAGAAATGTTGTCTTTTCTTTATTGGCATAAAGCACCACAATTGAATACGCCTGAGAGATCATGTACTGAGGTTCCCCGAGTACAAAAAATTCTGGGGAATGGAACGATGGAGATCGAGCGACAGTTGCTCCTTTACTCTGTTGACACTCCAATTACAAAAGTGGAAGAAAACCTAAAAAATTGCTAACTCTCGGCTCACTGGCAAGAAGTGCAGCAATTTGGCTCTTGAAAATTCTCTTCATTCTGTGTTTTGAAAGAGAGATGAGACCCCTTTTTTGTAGTCGTTCTTGAGCTGGAATGATGTTATGCACCCACATAGTAAAATATCTAGTTTTTATGGGCGCATAGTCCTTCCTTGGGCATAGGGTGCAGGCGCATGCAGGCTGCGAGATCGTGGGTTGGTCATGGTGTTGATGTGGCTGCATGCTTCGGTGCACGGCGCTCGTGGAGACTGACGTGGCCATACGCTTCGTGCACATTTTGATCATGGCTTTGACCGAGTCAGGAGATGTTCGGGCTTGGGCGCATAGCCTGAAACAGGGCTATGCGCCCTCCTTCTGGAAGAGATTGTCTTGGGCGCATAGGGGTGACTTGGGCACACAGAGTTTCACAGGGTGACTTGGGCGCATAGAGTTTCACAGGGTAACTTGGGTGCATAGAATTTCACAGGGGTGCATATCTCCTCATAGGCTTGGGCACATAAGCCTTCTTTTGCTGAAATTTCCATGCTTCTACAAGATCCCCTTCAAAGTTTTCGATACTTGAACGAGTTCGAAATACTTTAAAAGAAGCATGGACCATTTACTCGTGATGCAGTGGGCACATAATACGACTCCCTCTTTGGGCGCATAGAGTTTGGCCAGCCTGTCAGAGAGACGGCTGTTGAGATCTTCCTTGAAAATCTGAACTGACAGATTCATCATGGTAGAATTTGAAGAGGTGCATCCTTCATATGTTTTCACGTCAGCAAGTGGCAGTCATAGTATGCAAGAGGCTAGATCTTCGTGTGGGCGCACAAGCTATGGTGGCGCATAGCGCACGATGGTCGCATAGGCGCATATGAAATAGTGGGCGCATAAAAAGTGGCCTATGCCTATAAATAGGCTTTGAAAGAGAGAGAAAGTTTATTATTCTCATCTCTTAGAGCTTTCAAAATAAATCTTCATCTCCTTTCTTTACGAACCAAGTCTCCCAAGGTCGCCAAGAGATCTGCAAAGGGCAAGGGACTGCACCGAGTGGCTCTCCTCCTGCGGCAGCGTCCTCGCCAGTCCAGGACCCGATTCTGGGTGAGGGCGCGCCTCAAAAAACGAAGTCTCGAGCGTTAATTTGCGATGCTCAGACTTTTCTTCTGCCTGGGCGCATACGCCTAAGGCAACATACTTCTGTGAGCATTCTTATGTGCCCACAAAGTCATGCGCCAACACTGTGGTGTGCTATACACCCACATGTTGCCATGTTATGCGTCCACATGCTGTTTGTATTTATGCCCACATAACTGCTATACGTTATGTGCCTGTATGACCCTTTGTGCATAAAAGTCCTTCAGCACTTAGTTTTTCCTGCAGATTTATGAGTTTGACTTTCTCTTCTGTCCTTGCAGTTAACATGTTTATCCCGGAGCTTGGCGGTATCCCTTTCAGCTCTACTTGCCACGTCCTTGGTACAAGCTACATAACCAACATGGTCAGCAATGTTCACGCCAAGATCAGTCATGACCAACCTACGGAACGGACGATCGCCATAATTGAACAGGACAAAACCTTTATGAAGCAGATGATTAATGATGAGAGCTCGGAGGGATACGCGTTGGAAGAAGCCGTACTTCCTGTTCGGTACAGTAGATTCGAGGATGATGCGACGATATGTCTAGAAGATCCTTGGTAGTTAAGTTAAATGACTAAAGAATAGGGCTTCCGTCGATGAAGCGCCAATATCCTCGTTCAGCATTTACTGATCTGGCTGTGCAGAGGCAAATGAAATAGGACTTGACCCCTGAACTGTCTGGGTTATTTCTGGCAGGATCCAGTTCAACTCTGGTGATCGGAAGAAGGACACGTTCAAGTGTGTCAAGGGTTCCACGTCCTACTCCATGAGGGGACTACAATCGGGTGTTATACTGAACAATATCCCGACTGATCTTCATCCCTATGCTGTTGAGACTCTCTCCAACTTGATGCTGTCGAAGAAGGAGTCATATCTGGGAGAAAAGATGCAGATGGAAGACTGGAGACATTCTGTTCCGTTCTGGAGTGACCTTACTGGATGGGTGCTCTCGACATACGAAGCCACCCTAAAAGATGTCGGTCTTCTTTATGCCGTCCGGGCCACCCAATATTATATTAAGGTTAACTGGCCGATGTTTTTCTCCTTGGCAGAGTTGTATAACCATCATACATGCACCTTTTTCACTCCGGGTGGGGAGATGGGTTTGGCTCTTCACGAGATGCAGGCGATATCCAAACTTCCCTGGGGACGGAGCCATACGCAGAATACGTCCCCTGTGATGCAGAGCTCCTGGATTTAGAGAAGGAGAACTCCGAGATAATGAATGTGTACAAAAAGTTACTTTGTCACTTTTTTATTTGTCTCCAGATTACGAAAGGGTAAGACTGAGGGGTCCTTTCCACATACGAGGGCCTGGACTAACTATGTTTTCACCAGAGAATAGAGAAATGGTCCAGTCTCCTTCTCATCTCGTAAGCCCTTGATGAGCTCTGAGATAGAGCAGTTAATGGCAGACCACGAAGCTGTGGATGCCGAAGATAGTGATGATCCTGAGGGAAACTTCCCGATTTATCATTTCTTTAGGCAAACCAAGTTCAAGATGTCAGAAAAGGCGATGCTAGCTGCTTTCCTGATGATATGGCTTCGTGACTACGTAGTCCCTGGTGGTTCAGGGTCTATTGAAAGAATAAGCCAGGGTATGATACTCACGGCTGTAAATCTGGCCTTTGGATGCCATCTTTCTCTGCTTCCAGCGATGGTCTGTGCCATCCAACAGGGTTTGTGACATTTTATTGTGAACGCGATAGCAACCGAAGGCAGGAAGGACTTTGCTAGGACTGAGTTACCCTTCCACTATCGATGGGGTGGCTGGTGCTGTATTGTCCCAAATTGATGAACGACGGCCTGATGGCAGATTCTTTGGCGGAAGATGCCTTCCTTCGGAGGTTTAGAGACACGGACTGGACTGTTATAGGGGTGCCTATTTGCAGGAGGCTTTGAGTTTTCTACAGAACTATGAATTCTTCAGAGCATCGCCTCCATCTGGTAGTGGTCACACGGGAGACACCCTAGTAGATGAGGAGCACTCACTACTAGCCTTCTTATTGGGGCATTTGTTGTCTCCAATCCATTAGGCCTTCCCATCTGGTGTTTAGAAACATGAACCACACTTTCCTAGAACCTTATTTGTCGAGCCTCTTTGTACGATAATTCGGCTACAACCAGCTTCTCTTGGGCAATCCCAGTCCTCATCTCCAGTCGATAGAAAATCTAATTGACGGGACGCGTGCATGGGGCTACTACAATGCTGGATGTATAGGGGTAGTTTTTACCTTGTTCAAAGATAAACCCAACACCCACATGCTCTTTGCTGCTGCTAAGTTCTATATTCATGTCAATACCCTTCCATCTCGGTATGAACGTAAGCATAGTTTTATATCGGAGACTAGGCTTGCCCCTACCCTTGCTGATATAAGACGAGTGCGTGCAATAGAGATTAGCAGAAAGGAAGGCGTCGCGTCCACAATTGAACCGGCTGCAGCGCCACAATAGAGAGTTGTTGTTGAGGAGCCAATCTTTGCAGCGCCTCGAAGAGAGGATACTGAAGAACCTTTTCCCGACATTCCTCATAAGAGGAAATCTTCCACCGAACTAGTTCCATAGCCTAAAAAGAAGAAGGTAGTTTTTTTCGAGGGAGGAAGAAGGTCGTAGACGTGGGTGCCGGCTCGCCTTCTCCCAGAGGTCTTCTCGGCAGACGGCGTTGCAGGCCGTTACCATTCGGGAGGTAGATCCCTTCTTAGACTCCATACCCGTTCTAGTCAAGCCTTTAGAAGCTTTTTTGGCTTTGTTCTTGTCTTTTATACAGTACCCTGAGGTTGTAGCTAAGGTGGGTGCCTCCTCAATTGAGGAGGTGGACGCGACAACGGTGTCCCCTACCCGTCCTCGACCGATGGATGAGGGCGGGTCCTCTTTGGCTGTAAGAGTTGAGTGACGGGATTATCAGGGCGAAGGCCCAGACCATGATGACAACCAAAAGATCAGTCCCTCCTATGATATTTCCTTGGGGGATATGTCAACAATTGGAGCCGTGATGAGGGACATAGATGAGAATCAAGTCCAATCGTCTCATCCTCATGCGGGCACGTTATCTTTGTTCCTCTCTTCGGATGAGATTTTTTGACTTTAATTTTGCGTGCTCCTCGTGAGGCTAACCATGACAGTATATTCCCTTGTAGACAAGGGGAAGGAACCCCTCGCGAAGATAGTCCCAGGCATTAGGGAAGTGACAGAAGTTGTTACCGCTCCTCCAAATTTTCTGTTGTGGAGGGAGCTGTTAGTGAACCGGCATCGACTACAGAAGGCAAGGTTGAACAACCTGCTGAGGGGGCTATTGCTGGATCCACTCCCGTTCCGACTGGGATTATGGAAGATGTCAGGCCTGATGCCGCTCAGGGCCTTGATATTGTTCTTCTTATACAGTCTGGGCCTGCTCTTGGTTTCCCTGAAGCCAAGACTGATGGCGTAGCCCAGGCTGGAGTTGAGCAAGCCGAAGGTACGAAATTACAACTCTTTCGTATTTTTTCCCCTTTTTTTGGTTACTGATGTATATATATTTTTTCTTGTCAGGTTCGGCTTCTTGTCAGGTATCCCTTTCTAGAGTGGAAGAAACTCTACAAGCTTCCTCCCCGACGACCTCCACTGAAGACGACGAGATGGCCTATGAAGTCGTCAAAGGTTTCTACTCTGCGCTAAAAGTAAAACTTCCTGGATTCCTGAATCGAAATGCTGTCTTTGGCACTGTGAAGGTTGTTGCCGAGTGCCAAGTGGCAGCCCTCGAGAGCATTACTTGCTATGAAGAGCGGGCTAATATTCTGAGGAAAGTTCTAAATGACCTGGAAGGTCAGGTGGCCAGGTTCTGGGATGCCAAGAAACGGAGCCCGACGTTGCTATTCCGTACAGAAGACGTGGCTTTGTTCACGGCTCTCGCGGAGGAGGACGCTACTTTCCAGGAAAAAAAAGGATGCCCTTGTTCAGGAGATCAGCGAATTGGCTGACCAGTATGGTTAGTTTAATGCTGCAGGTGAGGTGTGTGCTGCTTCAAAGAATAACTGGTTGTGTAGATCACCGAGAAGTATAATCATATTATGCAGATCCAAAACGAGATCGCCCAACTGGAAGTCGACTTGAGGACGGCAACATCTGAGCAGGAGGATTATTTGGTTCAGGCAGCCAAGACCGCCACCACTTCTGCCCATTTAGAACAGCTGACGAAGTTGGAAGGAGAGCATCTGAGTCTAATCCTTTTCGACGATGGCCGCTCGTCAAGAAGAGGCGCGCCGCCGAGCTACCGCGAAGTCTGAAGCTGAAATCGTGGCTCTAAGTGATAATATCAACCGCCTATGTACCCCTTAGACTTTTGTTTGTAAATGTTATTTTTTTCAGCAGTCAAGGCTATTGTACTCCTTTTTCCCGTCTCTTGATAGACGTTCAAGTAACGAATAAAGAATCTTTTCAAAATGAATATGGTTTTGTGAAATATCAGAATTAGAGGTAATGTGGACGTAGTTAGGATATTTCTGGTGGGTATTCTGCTGGAGAATTTGATGTGGACCTATTATCCGTTTTATACTCAAAAAAAATTTCCTCTTGAATATAGATAATAGGTTAAATAAACTGCTAATAGAGATAATATGGACATAATAGCAGAAGATGTTCTATATCTGACCAGAGGTGATATGGACATGGAAAGATATATAATATTAGGTAGGAGTGGATAATTCAGAGGTAATTATGACGTGATTATCCTCGATGAATGCTTTACTCAGAGGTTATATGGACATGGCAAAACATAATCATTTCACTAGGAAATAATCATCAAAAAATGATTCAGAGGTAATACAGATGTGACTTATTTCCGTCAAACAGAGTTTGTACAGAGTCAAAAGGTGAATAACTTCGCTAGGGAAAATATTTTTAGAGGACCTATTATCCACGGTGTATTCAAGACTCTTGAAATACGGATAATAGTTAGATAATAATTTTTCGAATCATATAACATCGTACTGTACATTTACATGACTGGACATATGTGAACAATATTTACAGAAGGTTACACATAGTATTTCTTCAGGAACTTGCCATTGATAGGCATCATGAGCAAGTCGCCATCAGGCCTGGTTAGTCGGTACGTACCGTTAGAATACACTGATTCTATAATGAAAGGACCTTCCCATTTAGGCTGTCACGACCCGCACCCTAGAGTAAGGGCACGAGAAGTGGGTACGTCAAGCCTACGCCGCAGTGTCGGCGGTAGAACGCTGTCCTAGGTCACAACATCTAACAATATAATGCTAAGCAGTTTATACTCCCCGAATAGGGGTGACATAGCAGAATGTAAACTCAATCACAACTAAGGAAGAAGAAGTACGATATGATATAGAACTCAAAATAAAATACAGATGATCAGAAGAGTCTAAAAGTCTAAGATAACAACTCAGCAACATCCAGAATACAAAGTCTCAACTACAGAATATGAAAGAATATATATAATCCAGATCTCAAATGACAGAATAGAGCCTAACTAAACTAGTCTAGGCAGTAGGGGTAATGTCATCAACCAGAGCTGGGTCCTCCTGAGAGTCCAGCTCACAAGTGTCGTCTAGATGGGCTCCATAGTAGGTCGGGCAGAAGTCCTCGATATCATCTGTAATATTTTCAACAGGTCCAGTCAGGACAGAAGCGAGCACAATACATCTCATGCAGTTCACATCATGGCAGAAAATATAAAGCAAGCAATAGAGTAAGATACATGAATCGCTATAAGAAGATGAACATGAAAATATGAGAGATATTTTATAACTGGAAATATATACATGATAAGTAAGAACTGTAAGTGACTAGTGATTTAGAGTACGAGATGGCATGTAATTGGCTTAGGTTGAACATGATAAAACATGAAAAGTAACATAGTGGACATGATGGGTAAATCACATGACCATTTATACTCACCCCTACCCACAATCAATACACAAGGATCCAGTCAAGATGCGTTACGGACATGATGTTTTGGTTACACACGAAACACATGAGGAAACATGAACGTATATGAGAGCACATGAAAGTACATGAGAGAACATGAGTGTACATAAATAACGCAAGAGCAAGGAATACATGATGTACATAAAACACACGACATTAAGTATCTGATGCGCCCGCTAAGGGGGATAACATCCCAAGAAGAGATCCATATAGTACCAATCCGTGATGATAACGTAACAGCATCAAGTAAAGTAATCTAGTGCAAGAATATAAGTCGTAACAAGTATGAAACGATCAGAGAATATACTCGCCTGGTATCTGAATGTCTGAAGTAAATGTACTGTCCGAGATGAGGTACCTGACTCCTTGTTAGAGCAACACAAGTCAAGATGTATACGGGGATGATAATTGAAATCTACAATGCATCTGCATGCTGTCTAGGTCAAACTAGACTAAAGTCAACCGTTGGTCAACTCCAGTCAACTATACTAGCCAAGGCTAGGTCAACTAAGTCAAACTTAACCCAAACAAGTCTGATAACTCTCACTAGGCCTAACCAAGCCTAGTCTAGCAATCACACACCAATCACAAGTCACACCAGTCTAACCACTCATCAAGGGCACATCATATTCATGCATATTCAATATTATATATGTATATATATAATATATAAGGAATGAACTAACATGTAAGCTATGTGTGTGTGAACATGGAGGTATACATGAAAAGAGAAATCAACACTAGGCCAAACACCATATATATATATATATCACTATATTCACATATATGTATATATATATATATTATATATATATATATATATATATATATATATATATATATATATATATAGATTGAACTTTTTTGGCGGCTAGGGCTTCCGCGGAGCATCCCCTCCCATTGTTGCCCTTCCGGCGGCGCCGCCCGCCCGGAATGGCGGGCTTAGTGGCTCTCCCGGGGCCTCTCCCCACTTCCGCTAGCATCTTCCCTCCCTCTCGTCTTTCTTTCCCTCGCCCCCAGGCTAGGTCGCGTTTTCACCGCCCATCGTCTATCGGGAGCACTCAATCTCAGGGAGGTTCCCTTGTCCCCGCTAGATCTGCTCCGGCTCGAGTTGCCGTAGATAAGCCTCTCCCTGCTTCAGATCTGCTCCATCTCGATCCTACATCGACGGGTATCTCTTTGAGCGACGGGGTGACTGCGGTCCCTTCTTTCGCTGCTGTGGTTCGTGGAGCCTCCCTCACCCCCCCGATCGCTCGTCCAGTCGTCTCGTCTAGTGGTCCGTCCACTTCGTCGCTTCAACCCACTTCTATCGGTGGGATGGCACTTTCTGTTCAGCTGCTTTCGTCTACGATGGCTGGTTTCCCCTTCTCCTGGTCCGGTGATTCTTTCTTGGAACATTTCTGTTTTCGAAGGTGCCCCTGCCGTTTCTTTTGACGAGGCCGACGAAGCCAGCCTAGTGGCGCCATTCAATTTGGCTCTTATTGGGAAATTCTCCCATGCCCGTCCACCGGTAGAAGTCATCCGTAAAGCCTTGGGCAGTATTGGATTCTCTGGGGCAATTTCGGTGGGTGTTATCGATTATAAACATCTCCTCATTCGACCGTATCTGGAGGAGGATTTTCTCCGTTTGCGTACCAAGGATACCTGGATTCTTGGCCGTGCCCCTATGCGGATCTTCAAGTGGACTCCGGACTTCAATCCTCGTACGGAACCCCCTTTGGCCCCTGTATGGGTCTCCTTCCCCGAGCTACCCCATCACTTTTATGAGAAATCTGCCGTTTTCGAAATTGCCAAATGTATCGGAGTTCCTCTCAAGTTAGACAGGGCGACTGAGACTTTGATTAGACCTAGTCGGGCTCGAGTCTGTATGGATATGCTTATTAGCAAGCCTCCTCCACCACAGATAAGAGTTACTCGTCCTTATGGACGTAGCTTCTGGCAAAAGGTAGACTACGAGTCTTTCTCGGCTTACTGTAGCATTTGCCTTCACTAGAGGCATGAGGCATCTGAGTGCAATTCTCCTCAGATGAAGGATATCGCGGCTGCCTCTCAATCGAAAGGCAAGGAAAAGGCTACTCAGGAGAGCCAGAAGTTGCTTAGGCGCCCATCCGTCCCTCAACTTGGTGTGTTGCTTAGGCGCCCATCCGTCCCTCAACTTGGTGTCACAGTCAACCAGGAGGATGGAGAGATCGAGCACTCACCAACGGGCTTGGGGAGGCCAAGTGCTAATGTCCCATCTGACATTTCCCCCTTGAGGCAGCTGGTCGTTAAGGAGCGATCTTCGGTTGGACATGTGGGAGTTGCTGATCCCAGCCCATCTGTATCTTTGGTGTTTTCGGCACCCACAGGTATTAAGTCTTCTAGTGTTGTGGCTCCCTCTTTGCTCCCCTTTTGTTCTGAGCCTGCTGCAGGCACATCTGCTCGCGAAATGGGCTGTAGGGACCTCCCGTCCACCTTGGGTGCTGGAGGTAGACAGGGGTCATGTACTCTTCAGGTCGGCTTGCCAGTCGTATTGGAGGATGTGGTCTCGGTCGGGACCACTTTGTCTCATGTGGAACTGTCTGTGTCAGCGAGTATATCCCCGCCCACATCCCTCACCTCCTTGCCTTCTACCTTACCTAAGCCTAATACCCCGACCCCCTCTTCGGTCAAGGCTACCATCTCTTCTTCGTCTTTATCCGACCCGTTAGATATGTATTCTGCTCCCTTCCTTCCGAGGGATGTCCTGAGTTCTATGGAAATTGAGGAAGGCCATCTCTTACCCTCTCCTTCGAAGCTCCCGCAGGAAGCTGCTCAAGGGATTTCCAAATTGCCGTCGGGACTTAGGGCTAGTTCTCGCTGGGCAGACGAGGTGGATCATTTTGAAGAGGAACACTTCGATAGTGTGGTCTCCCCTATTTTGAGCTCAGTGAGGGAATGCAGTCAGTTCTTAGTTTCGGCCCAATTCATGGTCCGGAGGGTGCTTCGGTTTCAGTAACTACAGAGACTCCTGGTGCACCGGGTTTGATGCCATCGGCCAATCATGAGCAGGGACCTCCTTCCTCTGGTTGGGTGTACGACGTCTCGGAGTCTGATGCTCGGACTCAGTGTGGTGGATCAGGGGCGGTCGTTGCGGGGGCGATCCCTGTCAATATGGTCATCGAGGCTGCAGGTGTCGGTTTGAGTGAGCTAGTTTCATCCTCCATGTGTGACATAGGTAGGGTTACTCCGCAGGTCAGCAGTTTCAGCTCAGGGTTGGAGGGGATGGATCCCTCCGCCCGAGCTATCATCAGTATTCTCGATTCTGGAGTGGAGCACCTAACCCCTTCCTCCCGAGCTGTCATCCGATCTCACTTACTAGCGGATCGCGGACCAGGCGTCTCCCCTACAAACAAGGAGAACAATCTGCAGTTGTCCGAGAAGCAGGAAGTTGATGTCGCGAAGTCCAGGAAGACTAAAAACTCTAACAGAGTTGTTCCTCAGTTACTCATGACTCTTCGGCCTTCCTCTTCCCGACCCAAATCAGTCAAACTCAGGTCCTAGGATACATGTCTTTTGCTTGTTTCATTTCATTGTTGATGGTCGTACTAGTACGCCTTTCTTCTAATATATATATTATATATATATATATATATATATATATATATATATATACATACATACATATTTGGAAATAGGTATATCACATATAGCTTTACTTTACAAATATTTATTCACATTCACATTCACATAAGCCAATCTACATAAACACTCTTCACATACTATAGGCATACCTATATATACAACTTGTTAGAGAATTTTAGAGAGGAAAAGAGGGTGATACAAATGTGTATAGGTTAACAGTAAGAGGAATGTGTGTGGATATGGGGCTGTTGGCTAGTGTCACATGTGTGTGATATAGGTTACCATAGAGGAAATTAGGATGCATAACAAGGTGTGGGTATCATGATATATGTGCCAAGTGTAATTGCATATAGTGTACAATAGGTTGTAAGTTATAGGAAGAAGGAAATGGGGAAAGTCCACATTTACATATCATTAGACATTACACATAAGGAAAAACCCAAATTAGTTAACAAATCTCAGATTTAGTATTTTCTCAAGCTTCTTTGCAAAATAGTTACTCTTCTAAGTTCCCAGTTTTATGAAATAGTCTATATAAACCTACTAACTCATGTTTACATACCGATACCAATTCAGTTGAATGCAAGAAAACACAAAAGAGAAGTTCATGTAGGGAAGGGAAAACAAGTTCCTACTACAGGCCATGCTCTCAGGTTTTAGGACATTCCCAGGGTTAAGTGAAACTCAGTTTTTGAAAGGAAGGAAAGGTAAAATAGTGTTGTGCTCAAAAGATTGAAACTATTTCCAGTTTTTAAACAACATTACCCAGGCTATAACAGTCCAATATTAGTAAGAAAATCTCATTTTAACTTAAAGAACAACTTACCCATTGAAGTACATATCAATTAAGAACATTGAACTATATATGCACACATAAATCCAATCCCATTCTTATTCTCAGTTTTTGATAAATGACAAACCCCCAACCCATAACACATTCAGTCATACATAAAAAAAACAATCTCAGATTTAGAACATGGTTCAGTCTACACAAATCCAATCCCAGGTTAACAATTTAGTTTTGTTACTAGCCCACAAGTTTAAACCCAGGTTATAACATTCTAATTAAAAAATAAGAACTGGAAAAAGACTGCAAAGAAGCTCAAACACACATATACTCAGTTTTACAATCTTCAAATTCAGTTTGTATTTCGAAACTCAACTCCCCAATACATACCACCCCATATGAACCCCATATTACCCAATCAGTCTAACATCAGAACTAAATATATAACTTTCAAACTAATGTATTTAAACCTATATTCTACAACATTTACATGAGAAAATCATTTGAAAAACTCGTATGAACTGAAAAAGAAAAGTTAGTATACACTGAATATTCACAGGAAATGAACTCGATATTAAGTTAACCCCAAACATCAATCAAAACTAAAGTAAAATATCAAAACAGTGGTTGGTAAATCGACCCCAGGGTGTGCTCGTGTCTAGGGGTCCCTCACGTGTCCAAAGGACTGGACACAGGTGTGTCCAAGAGCCAGGAACCAAAAATCTCCAAAACTGGTTTGAACAGTCAGTCCAGTCGACCATGGACATCGAGATATCTCTCTCGATACTAAATGAAATCAAATATAACTTGGAGAATGTCTTGACAGATATTGCCCCTAGGTCTCCATCAAATATCGTGTCCAAAGACCCAGTGTCGTATCCTGTGTGTGACTCGAGTAGCAGGACAGCCGACCCAGGCTACTGTCCAGCGTGTCCAAGAGCCAAGCGTGACACAAAACGACACGAAAACATGCCCAGTGACTGAAAAATCAACAAGCCATATCAAACAATAAATCCTATTCAAACACAACTTGAAAACAGTAAAGGAAAACCTATTGAGGCATTAGGTCAAACACCTAGGAGACCTACTGATACGTGTCTGATACGGACACGTATCCGACACAAGTTCGGGTCAGCTCCTACCCGAGGCTAGAGGGTACCTAGGGCTATGCATCCACGATGATAAACCAATAGTTTAAATGGAGAATGAGGGATTTACCAATGGGTGTCTCGAGCTCAAAAATTGTCAAGGTGCATCCCTTTTCACTGTAGCTCGAGCACAAGATGATCCCCAAATTAGTATTCTACCTCCATGGATAGCAAGAAGGTGATGGTTAGGTCACAAAGCAAGAAATTTGGTTGAAAAAGGATGAGGAATGGACAAGTTATGGAGAAATGAAGTTGAGCTCACCTTGTTCTTGAAAAGAGAGAGAATGAACAAAGAGGTAATGATTTGGGAGGGATTAAATAGGCTCACCTAGGATTTTGGGCTGGACACTTCTCGGGTTTTGGGATCCCATCTAATGGTCACCCTCACATCATGTCAAATCGATGGCTAGGATGGAACCTAGGTTTTAATGCTAGTCTCAACTAACTATAACTAGCTAGTCTAACTTGATCATTCTAACCAATGACTAGTCAAGACTAATCCAAGCTAACTAACCCTAGTCTAGGCGATGTCTAATCTGGGTTAGGGCAAAACTTCTAGGTTAAGGACTAATATAACACATAGCAATATTTAATTAATAATAAATTCACATGCATGCCAATAAATTCTAATAAACTATTAAATTCAAATAAATTCAAATTAGCCAAAACCCCCAGGCTAAAAATGATAAATGAAACACCCTAATCACATGGCTAGGCTCTAGGTCAAGCTGTCTTTAGGGTTTCACTAGCTGCACATCAAATTCACTAGTCATGATATTTAAATAGTTTTTTTAAAAAAAGATTAAAAATCACCAAAAATCATATTATCATTTAAATATCATAGTTAATAATTAAAAACACAAAATTTCAAAATTACCCTCATTTTAGAAAACTGGGTGTTATAAGTCTACCCACCTTAGAAAAATTTCGTCCTCGAAATTAAAATGGTAGTAGTCCTTCTAGGTCAAACACCCTACAATCAAAGTCTCAAACATACCGTCAGATAATCATATACGTCTATCCAAAATCATGATACTCACAATCTTCGTCCTGCTATTGAGCAAGGCTACGATAATCATAGAGTCCTCGACTAAGGCACATACTTCTAGAATTAAGGTATTTAAAATTTTTGCATTGCCGCATACTTGGCCGTAAAAATCTTAAATTCCCACACTCGAGAAATACATCCAAAATCCGACTATGTGTCCTCACTATGCCAGCTAACATGACTATAGAAGACTCTAGATCCCATAACTTAGGTGACCTAGCCCATATGACTTATCTCGGAAGAAAATCAAATCAAAAAAAATGCCAGATCAAAACTTATCAATATTAAGAAAGCAGATAAGAACAGATGGAATTGAATTTTAAGATAGATATAATGAGGCAAGGTGGGAATGGAATCGAGAAGAACAAAAACCTGCAAGCACCTCTCCTACTGCCTGAGCATCCTCAAATGTCATGGCGTAAGCTCGCCCTTTCTAGCCTCCTCTTGCCTTCTGCTAGCCTACTGGAGCCCTGGCTCCTGCCCCTGAGCTGTCCATCCCGCAGACTTGGGACACTCTCTCAACTGATGATCTGATGATCCGCAGAGTAGGCACTTGCCTAGCCTCATCCGGCATTCACCCCCAATCGTGCCCTAGTTTTTTACAGAAAGGCAAAAGATAATATGCTGCTGTCTAGGAGCCTGCTGCAGTCTCTGCTGGAACGGCTGCGGCTAGAACTGCCTCGGTTGTTAGTGCTGAAAGTGAGGCCTCTTGGCCTGGCCTCCACAACTGTTGCCTCCAACAGAGTCTCGCCCCCTCTTGAGCTTCAGCTCAAGATCGTTGTCAGCCAATAAAGCTCCCGTCAAATCTCCTCGAAAGTGGCATCCCTATTGCCCTTGGTCAAGGACTTGACTTCCTTGACCAGACCCTTTCGGAACCTCTAGGCCTTTGCCATCTCGCTCAAGCCCTCTACGAATATGCCGAGGCGGTCGAACTCCCCAGCGTACTCCTCTACTGACAGGCTCCCCTGAACTAAGCTCTCAAACTGCGACTCCAAGGCACGGAGCGCTACATCTAGAAAGAACTTCCTCTTGAAGAAGCCCTTGAACTCCTCCCAGGTCTGTCCAACTACCCCCACCGTGGGGTCTGACTGATACCAGGTACGAGAAAGATCTCGTATTCGGCTAGCTGCTGCCTCTATCTAGAGATCTGTCGGTATCCGGGCCAGGCGGAAGATCTCCTCTATATGCTCGATCCATTCGTCGGCATATAAAATCCCCTCTGTCCCCAGGAAGTCTCTGGGGCTCATCTTCTGGAATTGCTCTATCCCAGATGTCTTCGGCTGCTGGACTGCTGGTCGAGCTGCGACTGTCGTAAGGGCCAACTCCATGCCCCTGTCCTGTCGGGCCTGCTGTGCCTCCATAAACTGCTGAAAGTAAGCGAACATCTGTGCCGTGTCCACGTATCCTGTAGCGGCGACTGCTAGAAAGGCACCTCTGGGATGACTGGGTCCTGCCTCCAAACTTGTGGAGGCATACCCCCTGCTGCTGGTGGAGGGGCTCCTCCGAACGCAGCTGAAATGCCTACTCCAGCTGGCATGATTGGGACTGCGGTACCAGGGGCTGGCTGTTGGGTATGAGAGGTAGCAGACCTCTCATCGGCGCCCCCTAGCCCTGGCGATGTGATCTTGTCTCAACCATCCTGGAGACAGATCAAAAAAAAACAATTGCAGAGAATGAGTCGAAATAGCAAAGGAGGAAAATTATATCAAAGAATAATATCAACAAGAACTGAGATGGTATGAATTAGATAAGAGTTTTTTCTAATATGATTGAGTACTTTCAAAATCCTAATCCTACTACAGGCTGTAGTGATACTCTAGTTCAAATACCACTACATAAACTGGACCTGCATGGGCTACCACTAAAAATGTGTCATGACCCGCACCCTAGAGTAAGGGCACGAGAAGTGGGTACTTCCAGCCTACGCCGCAGTATCGGCGGTAGAACGCTGTCCTAGGTCACAACATCTAACAATATAATGCTAAGCAGTTTATACTCCCCGAATGGGGGTGACATAGCAAATGTAAACTCAATCACAACTAAGGAAGAAAAAGTCGATATGATATAGAACTCAAAATGAAATATAGATGATCAGAAGAGTCTAAATATCTAAGATAACAACTCAGCAACATCCAGAATACAAAGTCTCTACAGATTATAAAAGAATATATACAATCCAGATCTCAAATGACAGAATATAGCCTAACTAAACTAGTCTAGGCAGTAGGGGTAATGTCATCAGCTAGAGCTGGGTCCTCTTGAGAGTCCAGCTCATAAGTGTCATCTAGATGGGCTCCATAGTAGGTCGGGACAGAATCCTCGGTATCATCTGTAATATTTTCAACATGTCCAATCAGGACGGGAGCGAGCACAGTACATCTAATGCAGTTCATATCATGGCAGGAAATATAAAGCAAGCAATAGAGTAAGATATATGAATCGCTGTAAGATGTACATGAAAATATAAGAGATATTTTATAACTAAAATATATACATGATAAGTAAGAACTGTAAGTGACTAGTGATTTAGAGTACGAGATGGCTATAATTGGCTTAGGTTGAACATGATAAAACATGAAAAGTAACAGAGTGGACATGATAGGTAATCACATGACCATTTATACTCACCCCTACCCACAATCAATACACAAGGATCCAGTCAAGTTACGTTACGGACATGATGTTTTGGTTACACACGAAACACATGAGGAAACATGAACGTACATGAGAGCACATGAAAGTACATGAGCATACATAAAAGAACATGAGAGAACATTAGTTTACATAAATAAAACAAGAGCAAGGAATACATGATGTACATGAAACCACGACATTAAGTATCCTGCATCCACTAAGGGGGATAACATCCCAAGAAGAGATCCATATAGTACCAATCCGTGATGATAACGTGGCAGCATCAAGTAAAGTAATCTAGAGCAAGAATATAAGTCGTGACAAGTATAAAACAATCAGAGAATGTACTCGCCTGGTATCTGAATGTCTAAAGTAATGTACTGTCCGAGATGAGGTACCTGACTCCTAGTTAGAGTAACACAAGTCAAGATGTATATGGGGATGATATTGAAATCTACAATGCATCTGCATGCTGTCTAGGTCAAACTAGACTAAAGTCAACCCTTGGTCAACTCCAGTCAACTATA
Organism: Iris pallida; assembly: GCA_029216955.1. Classification (NCBI taxonomy): domain Eukaryota; kingdom Viridiplantae; phylum Streptophyta; class Magnoliopsida; order Asparagales; family Iridaceae; genus Iris; species Iris pallida. The sequence continues at coordinate 65,284 of JANAVB010030848.1, forward strand.
CTAGTCAAGGCTAGGTTAACTAAGTCAAACTTAACCCAAACAAGTCTGATAAGTCTCACTAGGCCTAACCAAGCCTATCTAGCAATCACACACCAATCACAAGTCACACCAGTCTAACCACACATCAAGGGCACATCATATCATGCATATTCAACATTATATATATATATATATATATTATATATATAATATATATATTTTATATATATATTATATATATATCTATATATATATATATATATATATATATTATATATATCTATATATATTATATATATATATATATATATATAAGGAAGGAACTAACATGTAAGATATGTGTTGTGAACATGGGGTACACATGAAAAGAGAAATCAACACTAGGCCAAACACCATATATATATATATAATCACTATATTCACATATGTATATATGTATATATATATCTATATATATATATATAGTGAATATAGTGATATATTCATATATTCATATATATATATATATATATATATATATATATATATATATATATATATATATATATATATATATATATATATATATATATATATATATAGTGAATATATCACTATATTCACTATATTCACATATATGTTAGATATATATATATATATATATATATATATATAATATATATATATATATATATATATATATATATATATAATATGTGAATATAGTGATATATATATATATATATATATATATATATATATATATATATAAATATATATATATATTAATATATAGATATCTATATCCTATATTCACATATATAGATTATATATATATAGTATATATATATATATATATATATATATATATATATATATATATATATGTATCGCCAAACTTTAACCCCAAGATCGATTCGACCGTCGTCACCTCCTGGATAACCCTCCCCAATCTCCCCTTAGTTTGTTTTCCTGCTGCAGCCCTCAAGAGGATCGCCAGCGCGTTCGGTACTCTTGTAGCCATCGCAGAGGAAGCTAAAAACCTTTCTAATGTAACTACGCCAAGATCTGCGTAGAGCTGGACCTCACCAGAGCCCCCAAAGTGATAGAAATAGAACTTGGTGATCAAACACTCAGTCAAATGCTGTTCACGACAACAACATTATTTTCTGTCAACACTGCCAGATGTGCGGTTACTCTTTACAACACTGCTTCCGCGCTCATCCAGAACTCAAGAAACCTGCCCCCAGGAAAGTGCGCGATTCCGGAGCAGCACTTTCTTCCCCGCCCCACAACGCGGATCCCTCACACCCCCCATCCCCCAGCTCGGAGTTCCACAACCTCGTCCACAGGATCAGCCCTCTCCCCTTCTCGCGCGCCATCACTCTCTACCAGTCCACGGAGCGATAGTTTGCAGACCCCGCTGATGCGCCACGCGCTGACGGTTCCCGATTGCCTCCCTATCCCCTCATCATCCCTCCTCGCCATTACTCTCCATAATTCCTTCGCAGCCCTTGATCCTATGACTGCTCTCCTGAGACGCCGATCTCCG
>JANAVB010030849.1:0-19790 GCA_029216955.1 Iris pallida
AATTCACAGTTTTTAGGGGACATTGTGCTCAAAACAAGGGACATCTTGCTAGAGGGGTAATAGTCTACCAATAAAATTGAAGCCCTTTAATGAACAACAGGCAAAAATAAATAAGTTTCAAATTAGAGGTTTAATTAATATGAATATAAATGTTCTTGCTACTTTGTTACTAATATAGTCAAAGATGTAACTATTATAACTTTAATGATGCCCGTACCTGTGGAATACAATTCTATGGCTTGTTGGTGGGGATTGTAATTTGACAGACGTGGTTTTGGTTGAAATCATCTTAAATGCAACGGAATGCTGGCAACATATTTTTCAACCCTTGTGGGATCCGACTAGTCAGGCGATGGGCATGGGCAGATTTAGGATAGTTAGAGACACACAACTGCGGTTTTTGCGATATTTATATGATGCTCCACGAGTCCACGACATTGGGTGAGTATCGGTAAATCAGTCGGTATTTGGTCGAATTTTCCGGTATTTTTTAATCGGTATTTAAAAAATCAATACCAATATCGTACCATTTAGAATCGGTTTTTTCGATTTCGGTTAAATCAATATTCAGTCGGGTTTTGTTCGGTAGCGGTATTTTACCAATTAATATTCGATCAATCAACACACTTATTATTATGGAACCTCTTAACCTAGAATTATATATTATTTTTACTTTTTTTTTTGAAGCATTAAATTTCAAAGCCAAGCCTCTACCAACCAAACAATTAATCAAATTTATTAGAACAATACGTAACAAGTTGCAAACACCTACAAATGAGCTTAAAAGATCAAACACAATTACTAAGTTTAATCCTTAGCTTAAGTTCAAGTACATCAAAAGTTACTTCAAATTTTTTTTATGAAAACACAAAAACATAAACTCAAAAGATCAAGAACTCAATTTTTAGCGTTCTTAAAATAACTTCAAGTCAACCAAAATCCATTTTAAGTTCTAAGAAACTGATTCTCAACTAAAATAAAGATAATAATGAAAATGAGTAGCATAAAATTAATCACGAACAACATTCGAAGGAAGAAAAATGTATACAAATTTCTGTAATATATATATATATATATATATATATATATATATATATATATATATATAATCGGTTCGGCTCAGTATTTTCGGTACGATATTACACTCAAACCGCTACCATTACCATTACCATTATACCATATTTTAGTCGGTTCGGAAATTCGGTATCTGTTCATAATTTCGGTTCGGTTTTTCGGAATATTTTTAATCGGTATTCGGTCGGTATTTGCTTACCCCTACACGACAACACTATTGTGCGGTCATCACAATACTGCGGTGTGGTTGTAGCATCCCATGGTGCATTGTGAAAGCACTGTGGTGCAATTGGTACAACACTAATTGTGGTGAACGCTCCAGTGGGTTGCGGGCAGGAGTATGACACTTTGCAGACAATACTGGTGTCTTGAAAGATGATATAATTCATAAAAACATTATTTAGAGACAAGATGGACCTGAGGTCGTTGATGATGGAAGTAGGGGAAGACTTAGATTATTTAAGTTTGAGGGGCGCAACCCAACAAAATGACCATGGAAACTAAATTTTCTTTTGGGTCCTATACTTCATTTTGTTCCTTTTAAATTCCAGATGGGGCTTGAGCCGACTCTCCTCCCTAAATGGATCCGTCCATGGTGGTGGGTCCTCAGGCTACCCTGCCTACTATCATAAGGCCAAAACTGGATTTAATCAGACTGGGATCACTTGAGTTGGGGCCGGCTGAGGCCTAATGGCCATCCCCTATTGCCAACAAACATGGAAACACAGAATAATTTAGTAATGAATCATGTAGCATTCATTTACATGCATGAGTGCATTTATTGAATTTTTACTTGATATTTAAAGTATACTAGTACACAACCTTTCAATTTCAGGTTCCTTATCAACACGATCTTTTGTTTCCGCTGTTGGTTGCAGACAGAAACTAAAGGTCCTAGACAACCCTGGCATGATCTGCACTGTAAAATTGAAGGGCCTGCTGCATATGACGTTCTTACAAATTTTGAACAACGTTGGCGGAAGGCAACAAAATTGAGAGAGTTTACTTGGCGTTTTAAAAAAAAATCTCATTGGAATGATGATGCCTTAATAAAGTTGGAGCGTATTTCATGGATTCTTAGTCCTTCTATGACGATCCCTAATGACCACCCAAGCTTATGGGTGACAAAGGAGGAACATCCAGATAACTGGCATGTCCAGGTCTTGTAGCAAGCAACTTGCCAATAATTAGATTTTGTGTTCATTTACTTTCACTTTCTCAGTTGTAGTCAATTTCTGTAACTTTGACAGATTTTTCGTTCTATTGATTCCGGATCAGTGAAAGGAAAAGGATTTTCTAAGGTATCAGAAGCTGACAGACATTTACTATCGCGGAAAGCAGAAAAACTTACCAAGATTGTTCGAGAAGCAGAAAAGATGGTTGGTCTTTAACACAACAATGGTCTATTCTAGTGTGAATAAAAGCCAATTTACCCTCCCTCTCTCTCTTTGTTCTGCTTTTCCTCCACCCTCTTACACCCCCAGTGTGTAGGTTGTTACATATCAGCATTTATTACTCACTTGTGCTACAATTATTCACTTGTTGATGGTTCATTTTACATTTTACTGCAGAACCTCGTTTGTCAAAAAAACCTGGTGATTGATAAGAGCATCCACATGGCATACGTTAGGGCAATCAGATCTGCGCAACACTTCATATATATTGAAAATCAGTATTTTCTCGGTTCTTCTTATAATTGGCCGGACTACAAAAATGCAGGTTATGGACAGTCTTGCATATCTCCATCTCTGTGCAGAAATTACTCTTTATCTAGAAGTATGAACTTCAGAACATTATAGATTAACCTGAAAACATGGACTATCTTTTGCAAATGTGGAGTAATATTTTACTTTGAAATTTCCATTGATACACACCTTTAATTCAAACTGAAAACTACTGGTATTGAGTGTGCAGATGATTGAGTAGCACAAATATAAGTATGATAAAATCAACTGAACTGACCTTGATGTTTAGGAGTTATATATGATGGGACAAATAAGCTGCTCATTTATGTATTCAGAGTTCTGTACTGACAGCTCGATTGCTTCAACAGGTGCTGATAATTTGATTCCAATGGAATTAGCCCTAAAGGTTGCTAGTAAGATCAAGGCGGGGGAGAGATTTGCCGTGTACATAGTAATGCCAATGTGGCCCGAGGGAGTCCCAACTGCTGCCTCTGTGCAAGAAATTCTTTTTTGGCAGGTGCGTATCTTTTGTAAAGAAGCCATACGCCTATTACTATCCTTCACTGAACGTGTAACTTTGTATTTGTAAACAAGGATGCCAGTATATTAACTTGAACTACTGAGTTATATTTGGTGCAAACGTCTGAGCATTATCAACTTGCCTGTTCTCTAAGGAAGCAGAAAATCTCATTCACATGGTCTTTTATCCATCTTCTAGTTATCTGGTGCAGTTAGATTAGAGAACCCATATTTCCTCATGCATTACAGAATGTCAACCATGATGTTGAATGGCTTTCTGGACAGAACTAGGTTAGAGACAGAAGCTAACTACCTAATGAACAGACATAGCAAGGGAGTAAGACGATGATAGGAAACAATTTTCTATAGGATGCTCAGTACGAGAGCGAGTTTTCTTACAGAGTGCTATAGGGTGGCCATCAGTCTCATGAGAAAGAAACAATGACTTGGAGGGGTCTGCTGAGGATGATGGTACATAAACCTGGAGTTTCTTAGTTGAAGAGTCATCATGAACTGAAGTGGGTGAGGGTGTTTGCAAGGATCCAATTTGGAGGATGGAGGTAAGAAGTATGACTGATGTTCAAGGAAATTGACAGAGATCAGAACTGATATCCTTGTTCTATGAAGAGACAAAAAGAACATATCCTTTCTGGCTAGTAACCAAAAAAGACGTGTTTGGTAGCCCAAGGATCATTCTTTGGCCTATAGCAATGAAAGAAAGATGTATAACCACACACTTTGGGAGATAAAAGTATGACCTTGGTTTGGAATAAGAGTAGAAGGTATGAATTGATTATAATGAGGCGACAGACATAAGATTCTAAGACGGGAAAGTTCCAATATGTCTTGGTAATATTCATGTGAACAAGTGAGGGCTACTTCATGTAGGTGTCGATTTTGCGACTAACCGTTAGATTTTGTTTCATGTATAGGAGCAAGAGGTTTGGTGAAGGAAGTATTGGCTAAGAAATTCTTTGGGTAGTGTTGAATTGATTCATTGGCTTTCAAAGCGGAAATAATTTCATATCGATTACATAGTAAAAGCTTAATAGTCATGCGAGAGTTGTCATGAATAGAAGTAGCAATGTCACAACAATAAATAGACATTATATGGACTCCAAATATTAGAGTGTATCAAGGAGAAAGGTAATTCACTTTTTTTTATTGGTAGATGAAAGAGAAGAGCCAATGCATACCCCATGGTGCAAGGTTCACATGAAGAATTCATAAAAGACAAATCAAATAACATAGTTTTGAAACTGCAATAAGAGATTACTTAACCGAGGTTACCTGTTACTCGTTAGAAACGAAAGTCAATACAGATGGAGTGACGTCCAAATGCTATCATCCATTTGCCTCACGACCCCTACTAATCACTACATTCATCTTTTGTCATTCGTTTTTAGATCTTGAATTACCATAGAAAACAGAAGAAAACATTACCGAGAAGTTATGATCTTATGCAAGACGACCGACGAATAAAAAATCAGCTCGTAAAGAGGGTACTACAAGACCTGACTAGAGTTCTACTACAAGACTATGAGAGAGCTAGTGTCGGAGTATAACGGTTGTCTCCATTGAAAATTGAAATAAATTTGTGACAACTAAGGTGTTATATGGTTAAAATTAGTTGGAAACATATGACTAGACGCCCCACACTTGTGGATCTAAGGAGTAGAATGAGACAAACAAGTGATATTGGAGCTAGTCTACATGTTGGCATAAGAGTAAATTGAGCATGGTAGGAACCTCGGAGGAGTCAATGTGGAATCAAAAGCAACCATGCAGGTTTTTTGGGCTTGTTAAGCTGTACGCATCCTTGTGAATATCCATGTTTAGCCTAATAGTTGACATCGTTTGGTGCGACCATGATTGTTGCAGTAGAGACCTTCGATCACGAATATTGCCATCCTAACTATCTCCACCACGAGTAGACATCAAGTTGGGTGGACTCCTTTGTCTCATTTTGGAGTTAGATAAGTACAAAGGATAGAGGGGTAGGATCAGAGTCCTTGGTGGAGGAAGAAGTAAAGACCACCAAATAGGAGATTAGATGAGAGCTACCCGAGCACAACATTGATTTGATAATTGTGGAACAACGAGAAATTTTTTTTTGAGGCGTCACATCAAAGATAAGAGATGGCCATTGAATGATGAAGTTTCGAGGAAATATGTTTTGGATGGTGAGAGAATTAGGATTATAGTTAGGTCTAGGAGAGATAGAGATAGAGAGAGAGAGAGGGCTTAAGAGGAGTTGGAGGAATTGGGATTAGCCGATTAGGATTTGTGTAAGAGAGGAGTAGGGGGATGCGGATTAAAATTAGGGTTAGGAGAGAGATGAAGGGAGGATTAGGATTAACATCAAGGTTTGAAGAGAGAAGGTGGAGGCTATGGAAGGAGATTATGATTAGGGTTAGGGCTAGGATTAGAAGGGGGAAACTTTTATGGGGCTTGGTGAACAATTCTGTTGTGATACCATGACGAGAGAATGGCTCAACTAATTAGGATGTTAGAAGTAAAAATATACATGATAAGGGAGGATTGTGATATCTTTATTGAGGTAGGATGGGCACATATATACATTATAAGGAGAGGTGTGGATATTAGATGTTAGAAGTAAAAATAGAATATAAATATGAGAGGTTACATTACATATAAGACTCTTTCACAAGGAGGATTATAAACAAGTTATTGGACTTTAATGGTAAATTTTAGGTGGAGGAAGTGATTTGATGTTGCTGCAAGAAATGTTTCAAAACTGGTCCAACTATTGACTCGCCGGAGCTAACATTACGCGGTTCAACGAGTCCAACCATGTTAATGTCATTACACTCATAACTACGTAAATTTAACTAAAATATATAGAATGTCAGCAAGTGATCTTGGCGCTCCAATTTCATCTACCGTTTCAAATTCAAATTAAAACCTTTTCTTCCATATTAAAGAAATTATGACTTTAAACTAGATGACCCCACCATCCATACTAAGAGACTCTAGTTCTATTTGTGCCCGCGTACACACAACATAAGTGCACAAATGCCAAAACATATAAAATTTGTTAACTCATTCCATTTGTCTTATTGGCATTGGCTTTCTTATGCTATATGTGTGTGAGCCAACACATGAAGAAAATAAATTCCATAAACATCTTCCTAAGCAATCATCCAAGCTTAATTCCACTCACTCTCCTTATTCTTTCTTCATTATCTTCCTCGCTACATTCCCTTTTCTTTCTACATACTTCAGCTTAACTATGGAAATTCGAAAAATATACCATCACACCAACACTTTGTCTTCACTACCGATTGTCCCCTCTCAAAATCGAGTCTATGAAGTTTGTAATGAAGTGCATTCATTGGAGTGCCAAATGCAGGTTGACCCCAAGAATGAGACACAAATGTGAGGATGACTTTCACTATGCATTCATTCGTGCACTATCTAAGATCCGATTCTCTAGCAACCTATTCTTTCTTTAATATTGATTCATCTTCCCATCCTCTTCTATCTCTGTATTCAGTCTGGCTGCATACTCCTTCTGGATGAGTTCTGTGGCAAGCTGACGGATTCTGCTCAAAGAAAATATAGCTGCTTCTAGGTCAAAGTTCGCTAGCACTCTTTTCAAGCTAGACAATATCCTGTGTAAGGCAAAGAAAAAAGATATATCCGAAGTTCCTGCCAGAAAGTGAAGTGAGCTCTCCAGTCTCAGAAAAGCCGTTGTATATGGCATTAACGAAAGGCGTCGATTTCTCACCCTCCAAGTTTACGATGACGACCGAGTATTTCTACGACAACGAAGCTTGCTGGAAAGCCGACGATTACTTTACAACCAACATAAATAGTACAAGTATATAAAGTCGGACGATTTGCTTGAAATGTTGCCAATTCAAACGGTTCAATATGATCTATTACGATTCCATGCGATTGAAACACGCTTAAACGGTTCAACTTGTTTGATTGAACCGTTAAAGGTAACGATTCATGGTCCAACCAGTTGGACCGACCGGTTTGAACTAGTTTTAAACATTGGCTGCATGTATGACATCATTGAAGAGCAATGTTGCAATGGAATCACCGAGTTTAAATCTTGAGGTAATACACCTGACAATAAGTTCGTTTTTGTCAAACATTATGAAACACGCCCCGACAATAAGTTCGTTTTTGTCAAACATTATGACACACGAAGCAACGACCGCGTTTTTATAAAGACTAGCAAGGGTGAGCTCGTCATGATATGGACTACTAGGGTACAACGTTGATGGTTAATTAGAGAATGAGCAATACCTCTACGGCGACCAAGGACTGAAAGAATCGTGGTATTGGCAAACATGGACTACCAAACTTTGAATGGTTACCAAACTTCTTTCAATGCTAATGGTGTTGATGTGGTGCTAATGTTTACCGAGAGAACACTAGTTGTTGATGATTATTGTTGTTGGATTCATTCTATCCTTGGAAACCTCGTAATGGTTTCTCCAATAAGAAATGAGGTGGGTTCTCAATCCAGATCATTAAACTCGGTGATTAGGATCGTAAAGATGTTCAACATTTTTCAGAAATATCAATAAAATGGAAATAGAGAAAACAATAAAATTAATTGAATCCCAAAATAAAAAGAAAATAAACAAATAACCCCCTCTTATGCGAAAAATGAGCTCAAATAGCAGTTAAGCATATCCCTCTTTATTATAATTAGGAAGTAGCATACCATGTATGGTAGCCGTACCACATGCCAAAGCAAATTGGGAAATCCTTCGTTGGCAGTGAAGCTTACTGAGAAACTGATGATGTTGGTGGCGGATGTGTAGTCCTTGATACTTAACAGAGTTGATGGGCGGAAGAGATTAAATCTTCTTAAACGTTGGTCGTAAGCTAATAACTTTGGTGATGTTATTTTTTGAAAGTTGAAGAGGACATTGAATCTTGAATTCAAGGATTCACCAATCCACTTTAGCAAGATCAAAAGCCTGATCAATCTTGGGAGCAATTGGAGGCACCATCCTCTCAAACATCTAAGCCAATGCTTCTTGAGATATCTGAGAAACTATTAAGAGTCTGAAATGTAAGCTTCTAGACTCTTAACTACACATCATAATACTGGCCTAGAACAATAGCATTCGTCCACACCAATTCAGCAATTTCATCATGCAAACTATGGGCAGACTTTAAACAGAGAAATATAGAAGCATTTTGGCATGGAGATACTTACCTGGCAATGAGGAAGAGCATGGCAGAGAAATACACTGGTGGGCAGACTTTAAACAGAGAAATACAGGAGGCATGGGTTTTTGCAAGGCTTAAATGTACTGGTGGTACTCTAACTTGGGGCACACTAACACTGAAGTACTCAATGTATAATTTCTTACATTAAAATGACAAACGTTCAATTAATCAATATAGAAGTACCTGCCGTCCCTTCCGTCCAAACCCTTCACCGAATGCTGACCTGGCATGCCAAGTCTCCAAACCATTAAAACACGTGTGCAATCCACGTGTACACAACTAAAACCCAATAACCCTACCAGAAAGAGCCCTCTCTCTCTCTCTCTCTCTCTCTCTCTCTCTCTCTCTCTCTCTTCCATGAATGAGACGAGGAGACGACGAAGCGGCTGAAGACGAAGCGGCGGCTGGTCGCAGATGGGTACCTCTCTCTCCCTCTCTCTTTATCTTCTTCTTCTTCTTCTTCTTCTTCTAATCTTCAATTTTTTTTCTTTTTATTATGGAAACCTGAAGCGGTTGAAGTGATCGTAGATGGGTACTTCTCTCTCTATCTTCTTCTTCTTCGAATCTTCAGTTTAGGGTTTTTATTTCTCTTTATTATGGAAACCCTAAAAAAGGGGAAATAAGCTTTTTAAAAGAGAAGAATGGAACGATCGATGAATCAACCATGAATCTAACTGAAAAATAATTAGACAAACTTCTTTATGTTCTTGCTTTATTATGGATTTTTTTCTAGATATTGTCATTTTACTGTTCTTGCTTGTTTGGGGGGAATTTAGGGTTTTTATTTCTAGATATTAATATAATTAGATGAACTTATTTCTGTTCTAACAGGGAAGTGGTCTGGTGGGCGTTTTAAAATAAATCTGCAATATTTTGATGGAGAAGTTGTTTCAAATTGGTTTGAGGTCGATACAGTGTCATTGATTAGAATTGATTTATGGGTTAAGTTCTTATACTGAGGAAAAATAGTGTATTACTGGAGGAAGGCATATAAGGATGTCAATTCAGGTTTAAAACCACTTGAGAATGATGCATGTGTACTTGAAATGGCTCATAATGCTATTGATCATGGAGGTGGGGAGGTAGATGTCTATGTTAGGCATCTGTCTGAGAATGAATGTGAGAAAGAAAGTAATTGTCTTGCAGACTCAGAGCATGAGACTGATGAGGTTGATGATGACAGTGAAGATGAGGCAGTTGATGTTGGTGCCACATACCAATATGAAGATGAGGCAGTTGATGTTGGTGTCACAGACCAATATGAAGATGAGGTAGTTGATGTTGGTGTCACATATCAACATGTAGATGAGGCAATTGATGTTGGTGCCACAGACCAACATGTTGAGGTTGAAGTCCAAAATGAGGCAGTTGATGTCAATGCCACAGATGAGGACTTGTAGGAAGGGCATAATGGCACTGGAGAAAATGAAGGTATCAAAATAAGTGTACCTAGGATCAGTTAGTTGATTCAGAATATGATGAAATAGAGGGTGATGAGGACTTGCAGGAAGTTCTAATGGAAACTAGCCAAGTTAATGAAGATGGAGTATTGCAAGATGTGGAAGTTGGAAATGTGGGAAAAACCAGGAAATGTAGACCTAAAGAAAAGCAAAAACCAATAGATAGTGGTTTGGAAGCTTCAATTAGATTTGCAACAGGTGGGGAGAGCAGTGAGCATCAGATGAAATTGTTAGTGCAGATAGTTCTGACACTGATGAGGGTACTGAAAATCGAAAGAAAGAAGAAAGTTCCCTAGATTTAATGCCAATAGAAACATGGAAGATCCTAAATGGGAACTGGGGTTACAATGTAAGGATAAAGATGAGTTTAAGATGGCTTGCAGGAAGTGGAGCATAAAGCATAGGTGACAAGTGTGGTTTCCAACAAATGATCACAATAGGGTTAGGTGCAAGTGTTATACTAAAGATTGCAAAATTTTTATTTTTGCAAGCAAGTTGGACAAGAAAGACAAAGAAAATAAAACTTTACTTCTGAAGAGCTGTAACTTGGAGCACACTTGTTGGAAGGATCATTGAGCTGCAATATGTGTTGATGTGTTGATGTAGTATAGGGGGTTCTGTGTTGGAAGGATCAGTAATGTTTTCTGCAATCTATTTCTCAATGTACCAAATGAGAATTAATGCAATTATCTTCATACTTAATTTCTCAAATTGATCCAGATTGGTCCAATAGTTGTCATTTTATATCATTATAACCATGGTCCAACAGTTGTCCCAAGTCTAAATGGCAATATCATTCTACTTGTGCATATGTACTTATGTACTTGATACAAGATTTAATAATGCCAAGTAAAAGCGAGATATTTCTTGTGTTGAGCATTACAATTAAAGGTGTGTTGTGCATTTCTGTGTTGGCCATTTCGGGAGGAAACAATGAAAGAGGAGAATTACAATTAAGTGATGGAGGATAATTGATGTGTCGTTGATCAGAGTTTGGCATTCCAGAAACAATGAAAGAGAAGAATTACAATTAGCTTGGCATTCCAGAAACTTGAATCTCAGAGTTTGGCATTCCAGAAACTTGCTTACACTTGCAAAGCCATTACAACTTGAATCCAGAAATTACGAGGTTTTTAGCCATTACAATACAATTCCAGAAACTGTGATGTTTTTAGTCATTACAATACAATTACTGAATCCAATTACTAAATCTTAAATCTCCCAAAATTTTTCAAAAAAGAACCATATATTTCAACTTGACGTTGCGCTACACGGTGTTCAATTTCAACTTCCAATATGATCTCCTTCATGATACCATTGTCTTGTCCCGAAGAAGTAGTAGCCTCATCATCCACGGGTTTCTTCTGTCTTTGAGGCCTTAGATTGTTGCATCCATTCAATATATTCACAACCTGGATTTTTCCTCTACACATATTGAACAAACAAATTACAATTGTAAGTTACACATAAATAACAATAGACTTATTGTGAACAAAGTAAAAAAGTTTCCCTTACACTAGTAGATAATGGACAACAGTAGAATTTTTGACCTAAGCTCTTAGGCATCTTTGATGTTCTTATTTTGCAAAACTCGGCTTCGCAACGACATAACCGAAGTTTATCCGCCCAACACCAAAAATCACATCCATCATTCTATGTAAATCAAAATAATGAACATTAAAAAATTACAAATTTGCAGAAATCAAGATAATGAACGAAACAACAACAAAATCAAAATCAGACCTCCATTGCACATTTCAGAAAGTTGCGTCCACGATTCCAAGGTGTATTTGCAGTTTTGCACATAGAAGTACCTTCACAATAACATGGGATCTTCGCAAGATACCATTCTGGTTCAGTGGCTTCATTTTGTGCCATTTGGGAGCCTAAATATTTTAGGAAATTAGAATTCAACATGCTAATTTCATAATCAACATTAAAACAAAACCCTAGTATACAAATTGCACTTCCCTTCGATTTAAAATTTAAGTTTTTCCTTGTTTCAGTTTCTCATATATAATTTAGAGAAAGGGAGTGAGTGAGAGAGAAGTAATTCCAAAATCAATGTCGTACTCAAGTATCTAGAAGAACTTCACAGAAGAGACGATTTTTCATGTTAGATCCATAGAATTGTTCCATTCTTCCTTTTTAAAAAGTTTCTCTGCCATTTTTTAGGGTTTCCATAATAAAGAAAGAAAGAGTTTGAAGAAGAATAAGAAGAAGAGAGAGGTACCCATCTACGACCACTCCAGCTGCTTCGTCTTCAGCCGCTTTGTCGTCTCGTTCTTGGAAGAGAAAGAGGGCTGAGAGAGAGCGAGAGAGAGAGAGAAGGGGGGCTTTCTCTGGTAGGGTTATTGGGTTTTAGTTGTGTACACGTGGATTGCACACATGTTTTAGCGGTTTGGAGACTTGGCATGCTAGGTCAACATTCGGTGAAGGATTTGGACGAAAGGGGACGGCAGGTACTTTTATATTGATTAATTGAACGTTTGTCATTTTAATGTAAGAAATTATACATTGAGTACTTCAGTGTTAGTGTGCCCCAAGTTGGAGTACCATCCGTGCATTTGAGCCGGTTTTGCAATCTTAATTTTGAGTCGAAGAGTAAAGAGCCGCTTCATACATTTGATTAGGAGTGCAATGCTTCTAATGGCTAGTAACGAAGAGTAGAGGCCCAGTGACGCAACAAAAAACTATAGGACACTGTGGATTGAATCACACTTCAAAATTTTAATATGGAAGGTAAACAACATAACAATTATTTATCCACCACAAATATTTGAAGCAAATCGTCAAGAAGGGATTGAATAAAATCAAGGTTTGGGTTAAGCTAAATAATGAACAAAAAAGTTATTTATCCACTACAAATATTTCAAGCAAATTATCAAGAAAAGCAATTGCGGATGTGTAAGGGACGAGTAAGGAACAAAGTACCCAAATTACGGATATGTCAGCTTCTTTCTTTGTGGTCCTCAATGTAAAAAAAGGGACCTTGGTATGGGCTTGTGCAAAAATTATAACATAAATGTATTGTTGCTTTTTTTTTTTTTTTTTTTTTCATTCTGTGATTTATTACCAAAACAATACAAGAAGTGTGGGGGTTCCTTTATGTAACAACCAAACTTGGAAGAGTTTCTTCTCTGGACGAGTAAGTGCTTCGAAGCTGTTACGGCACGTGGTGGCGACGACAAGATGTTGACAAATTTGGTGGCTACAACGATGTCAAAGGTGTCGATGACGGCGACAAACACAACCAATAATATGAAAATTTGGACGAGAAAGATTCATAAAAATAAATTTAGATAAGCTTTCTCTAACAAAATAAAATTCTCAATTCAATTTTAAAATAAAAATTAAGAAATACATGCCTTTATATAGGCTAAGCAATCCTTATCTAATAAGGATTCATCCTCATCTAATCGTATAAGGATATTGATCCTTTTCTTGGTTCACAACTAATAGAAAAAATCACTAAATAATTAATTCCAAAGATTATAAGAAGATTCGTAATCTAAACTGGAGTTGGATCGACTTCGGTTCATGTTTGCAGATGGTCCCATATCATTCTCCCCGCCTTCGAGATATTCACTACCTGGTGAATGAGACAAACTCTTCGATTCTGCAACCGAATCAACTGCAACAAACGATGCTTTGTATGTAGACGTTCTTACAACTAGGTAGTACATGACTTCATCCTCATCAAGAGCTACAAATTGTCATCCAACGTGCATGCAACTCCTAATATGTAAAATTTGCAGTCTGACCACGGTGGAGGAGGCGATACAAGGACTAATGAAACTCTTTTAGCATGTCTCCAAAGTGATACTGGTGGTCGCGGTGGAAGAAGTATCACTAAACCCACTGGGACTGGGAATATAACCACGGACATCAGGATAGAAGACAAAGGCATAGAAACAAAAGACGCTATGGTGGTAGCATAATGTAAAGGTAACTCCGTATATCCCTTTGAAGAATGTGTTGATAACGAAGTGAATATTTCATCAAGGATGGTGGATGACACTAACCGCTGGTGGTCGGATAAAAGTATCTCGAATAAAATGTTCAAGTGATCTTCAAGAATGCGACTAATCCTTGGTAGCTCCAACTAGTACTTATTGGGACTAATCATCTTGAATTGGATTTGATATGTCAGCTCTGACTATAGCTGCAAAAGTCTTGCCCCTACCTCAACTACGTTGTACCCAACTATTACCTATAATCTGTTAAGAAAATCTATGGAAGATATATAATTATTATCACTTGTAAATAGGTTCGCAGTATCGGTATCATACACTTCCTATGAGTATCTGGATCGTTCGGTATCGACAATTTCGGATCGAAATATCGATTTTTTTTGGTATCGGAAAGCAAAAAATATTAATAAATTATTAAAAATTTAGAAAGAATATTTTATACATTTATGCATAATTTTATGTATTTTATGTGTTATTTCTTAATAGTTCTGAAATTGAATGAAATAATAGTCACCCTTACATATTGGTTTACCTGCGAATCTGCGATAAATAATTTTCTTTATTTACATGCTTTTACAACTTTACTATGGTTTTACATCATTGCTGATTGATCTTTTTCATTTAATTTTCTCCACCAAATTGACTGGGAAAGATATCCCCAACGTCGGTATCGGTCAATATCAGTAGTAGTCGGTGTCGGATCGGTACATGTCAAACTGCATCGGTATTGACCGTATCTGATCGGTATCGGCCGATATTGCAAACTACGCTTGTAATACTATCTTGACATATCTTAACAGGATGTGGTATGACTGTCAACTAGATCAGCCGGGACAATAAGAGTACGTGTGTCGTGGTGACTCGAGTATCCGGCTATCTATCCTCGCACCTATGGTGTCAACTCGAACACATATGGTATCAATTTTGGTACCTAAAGCAGTCACAATGGTAGCCAACACATCAAGTTGATTCAGACCTAATTGCATGTCATTTTGTTCAACCATATCTAATCCTATAGTTCTACTGTTACACAAGTGCATAAAAATTAGCCTATGCTCTGGTACCAAATGTGACACAACAAAAAAGTATATGACCCTATGGATTGAGTTGAACTTCAAAATATTTATACAGAAGCTAAATTATGAACAAGTAAGTTATCTATCCACGACAAATATTTCAAGCTAATTGTCAAGAAAAAATAATTGAATAAAAACAAGGTTTGAGTAAGGAACACTGTTATCCAAATTGCGGATGTGTAGCACGTAACAAGTCAACACAAAACTTCATTTGTTGAACTTTGTGGTCCTCAATGTAAATAGGGAACTTGGTAGGGGCTTATGCAAAAATTGCAACATAAATATGCTGCTGCATCTTTTTTGGCTCCGTGCTTTATTACCAAAGCAATACAAGAAGTGTGGGGGTTCCTTGCTTTATGTAACAACCCAACTTGGACGAGCAAGTCCAAGTGGTCTTGGATGATGACGACGGTATGGGCACAGTGGTGGCGGAAACTAAGATGCCGACAAAGTTGGTGGCTACGGCGATGGCGAAGTGTTGATGACAGTGGCAAACACGAAAAACACAAGCAATAATATGAAATTTTGGGTGAGAGATTGGGAGAAAAATTAGTTTTGGTAGGCTCTCTAACAAATAAAATTCTCAATATCAATCTCTAAATAAAAACTAAGAATACATGCCTTTGTCTAGGCTAAACTAATCATTATCTAACAAGGATTCATCCCCATCTAATCATACAAGGATATTGACCCTTTCCTCGGTTCAACACTAATAGAAAAATTCACTAAATAATTAATTCCAAATTATAAAAAAATTCCTAATCTAGACTGGAGTTGGATTGGACTTGGGTTCAGGTTTGCAGATGGTCCCGCATCTATCATCCACATGTCCGCTGATTCATTCTAAGCTACTTATCCCTATAGTCGTTGGGGACCGGAGACACGTGGCCCAATTCTTTTAAAAGAATCATTGGTGGTTCAGAGGAATGGCAGACTTGTAAACAGATCCGTCTTTTCGAACTGATCTCTATCAATAGAGATGGGCTCATTTACAGAGTAGATTTGATTTTGTCTGAGTTTTTTCTCAGAGAAATCAGAGAATTTCTCTTCGTATTATCCCATCTTGTAAAAATACCCTAATTCTCAGATTCAAGAAAATCATTAGAATTCTCATTTTCATCTAAATTCTGTTGAAATTGTTATGAAAATCCGTAGCAATACCAAAATTTGCAATTACATGTGTGGAGCTGCTTCTTGAACAAACCCCAACAACAATTTGGACTCACACTTGGGCTAAGAGATTGAAGGTTGATTCTCAACATTCTGAAACTTCTACTGCCGAAAAAGAAGCTCCTGAACAAGATGAGAATTCTCAGGACTCCATTCTTGACCGTTTCCACAAAATCATTAAACATCTGATCTCATATAAAACAGTCATGGAAATTCTAGAGTCAAAGACGGACACATGGTGCTACAAGGCCATTGTAGGCATTAATACAAAGTAAGCTTGTCTCCAGCCATGATGCTAGGATACTCGTACTTGCTTTTTTCTAAATCTTTCATTAGAAATGTTTGTGCAGATTTTGCTCATAATCTACTACTTTTTATCAGGTTACCTAACTCAAAAGGGACTTCTCGATGAATAAAATCATTGGATAATATTCTTATCTCAGTTAGCAACATAGTGTTCTTATTTTTGATGTACTCTGTTGTACATTTTGCTCGTAATCAACTACTTTTTATCAGGTTACCTAACTCAAAAGGGACTTCTCGATGAATAAAATCATTGGATAATATTCTTATCTCAGTTAGCAGCATAATGTTCTTATTTTTGATGTAGTTACTCTGTAGTCTTCATTAGAAAATTTTCATGGATGCACCAGATAGATAGATCATACTCTCATTATTTTTGTTATGATTGTGTGTGGGTGTACAGTGCAATAAACTTCATGTTGTCTTAACTCATGTAACATGTGGATATAATGGTATAATTTACTAGTTCTCTCCTGCCTAAAATGTTTGCCTGTTGATGTTAAGGTTTCAAGCCATTCAATACCAAGGTTAAGTATATTAAGAATTTTGATTTTCTTTGGCTTACATTGTCCTATCATTTTGGGTTGTGTACAGATAAAGTCCAGATTGTATCTGCCTCAGTCTCCAATATCTATAAGTTTGTAATTGTGATTTTGGTTTCAGTCTGATCTTACAAGTCTAATTGGGTAGAGAGAAATTTGTGTACTATATATTTGCTTTCTTAATTGTCATCAGGTTTCAGAAGTTGAATTAGGAAATCTTTCCAGATGTCTCAGAATATAGACATTAACATGCCAAAAGTTTATTAGGTGCCTCATGTAATTGTCATTAAGAAAAGTTGTTAACTTCTTGACTAATAGCATGTACACTCTTTGCAGGCTCAAACAATAAAGATGATGTATGACATTGTTGCCCAAGAGCTTAAATCTGCAAAATTTGAGGATGCACATCCGTGATTACCTCAATTTCTACTGTCTTGGCAATCGAGAAGAATTGCCAAAGGATCACATTCTATCAACTGATCAACCTTCAGAAAATGCAGCGGTACTACATTTTAAACATTATCATCTATTATTGTTACTAGTTATTTGTATTGTGAATAAAATATTTTATCACCTTGACTACAAAGATATCATATGAGGAAAGTCAAAAAGGTCTACAACTACTATGGCAAAGGTACAACTAGAGATATATTTATTTGAATAAATAATCAATAATTTGTTTGGTGGTGTCTTGATGCTATATGATTTTTCCTTTTATGTAGGAATTATGACTTGTTGCATGCTTAGCTTCTATCCTAAAATTTTGCTTGAGCTAAATGAGTCCTTTTCTTCTGTTATCCCTTGTTAAGCTAATCTCCTCTCGAACACGAGAAATGGAACTATCGTTCTTCCCGCCTCATTCCAAGTTCCTTTAATTAAGATCCTATCCCTCCTTATGTGCATCAATAGATTCAATACATCTTAATAATGTATACCCCACTACCCCTTCCCTCTACACCCTATTGTGTATATATATTTGCATCCATGTAAGTCTACATCCTATATACTTTTCGAAAGAGAATTGTATTAATCGAAAAAAGGCCACTACAACTCAAACTTCATGTGAGGGTTACCTGGGGCCCTCACCCACCCAACCCTACATTACAAACACTTCCCATACCTACCCACTTTCCCAAAACTCAACCCGCAATCAAACCGTGAAATTGCCGACTCTGATGTATTTTGTGGACTCCCTTAGTAGTCTGGAGGCTTACACGCAAAGGAGTCGTCTTTCGAGGACAGTTTTGCTCACCCTCTCTCTACCTAAGAGCCTATTTGGCCTTCAATTCCATCCTCTTCGCCCATAGCGGATTGCACTTTGCAACTTTGACCACGCCGCTCATTCTCCTCAACCATGTCCACTCCATTATAGGCAATAATGATACCCGGAAGTTCGCCCACTAGTTCCGTCTCAAGTTACGCCATGACTTCCTCTCTTGTCCTATCTACTATATATTAGGATGCAAGTTAACATCCTCTTTGTATTGGTTGGTCGATGTTTGCGTCCTCTCAATCTTGTGCTTTTGGATTCCTTCTCCTTCATTACCCTGGTTGTCATGATCGTCCTCATCAACCTGTCTAGTTGTAGTGTCCTCTATCTTTGGTCTAGTTCCTCTCTCCTTCGTACAATGTATTGCTAAGTGTCCGAACATTTGTAGGTTTTGCACACGTGTCACCCACTCATAATCAACGGGCTGCTTTATTGTCACTCCATTCGCTAGATGAAGCTTAATATTACGCGAGAGAGGTCCAATGGCCTCAACGTCTACAAAAAACGTGAGCATACGACAGTCGAAGCCTCTTTGTTGTGGGTTGGTCCGTGTGCGGGAAAGTAATACGATGCTTGTCATTTTCATAATCATAGGGATACTCCATAGTTGGGGGGGGGGAAGGGATACATGAAAAACAAATTCAGATTGGTAGTGACGATAGTCTGTCCCGCTCAAAGCTTGTTGTGGGCGGGGTTCCACCTCCCAAACGCAATTAGCCTGCCATCAAACAATTACAGTCCTCCTTCTAGGGTCCTCTCCAAATCCTCCGAAAAAGAGAACTTTGACAAAGTAGAACCCGTTCTCCCGGGAGAAGATCTCATTCTTCCCTTTAGGTCGCTATTATCGTAGTGCAAATCCACATAGATAACCCAGATATGGATGCTCTCCCATTACATACATGACTATGATATTTTTTCATACTTCTCCGTCTATGACATATCACCATTTGTTATGTCAGCCATTTTTTCTCCATCAGCCCAAATTGTTCAACATATTGGAGCACAAGATCTTCTTGGGCAACAACTGGTTTGCATAGGTCGACCCAAGAGCGACAGACATGCGTGACCTTCGAAATCCTCACCAGAGGTGGTTAGGACAATTTGTCAAACACCTATCTGGCGGTGGTGTCGAAAGCTGAATCTCGACCATGTCCAGACGTCATTCCTCTTTTACTACTCCCTCCTCCCCCTTATCCTCCTCCACTAGTGGGTATGAGAGTTTTTGAAGGTGTGTTTTATTTGCCGACCTCCTAGATGTCGTCTCATCGTCGTTCCTCCAAAGGGCTTTGGAGAAGAAGCCCCACCTCCGGTGCTCCCATGAGCATGATCCTTCCCTACTTCCTGCCTTTGGCCTTTTCTCGGGTGTGCTGGTCGTCTGTGTCCCCGTCGCCCGACCGTGGACCATCCTTCGTTTGCCCCCCCTCGAGTGCGTCTAGACCCCCCTCCTTCACTCAAAGCCTCAGGCGGCAACTTCCCGTGTTCGGGCTCACAAGAAGC